>LOJH01057522.1:0-11542 GCA_001685095.1 Ellobius talpinus | reverse complement strand
TATATATATATATTTAGAACCTGCTTGGCCACTTCTCAATCAATTTTCCCAGGAAGAGAGAAAGTCGCCCTAAAGCTGTGGACTTTCAACTTCTGAGCTCTGCCCCAGGAAGTGTCCTGGGCAACGGGAAGATATAAGGATACCTGGTCTCCAAGCAACCTGGCTCCCATTTAACATGTAGCTTCATAAAGCTTAACGAGGACTGGCTATCTCCTCCACGTGGGGAGCAACTAGGCTCAGTGGGAACAGGGTGTTCTGGGTCTTGTACCATGTGAGTGAAGAGATCATAAACCTGTGTGACTCTTGCAAGCACTGCAGGTCAATGGAAACTTCTGGCTACTGTACTCAGCTTCCACAGATTTAATGACCAGTACACCTAATACCTCGGCAACCAATCTTCAATAACCTCACCAGTCGGAAGCTCCTTGGATGCATATACATCCTAGACCCTCATTCAAGAAGCACTATGCCGTTTTGAAGTCAGCAAGGGAATAACACTGGGAGTTACATGGTCCAGTTTTAAATCCTTGCCTATGTATGACCTTGATCAAGTTGCTCTAACTCTCTGCATATGAATCTTCCCCTCCTTTAAGTGGAGAGAGCATCCTACCTAGCCCACAAACTGCTACAAAGTTTAAATGAGTTACTATTAATAAAATACTTAGGATGGAACTTGGAGTGCTCTATGTGTTCCATTAGAAAGTGGCCTGTCTTACCTGCTTCAGAAATACCCTTTTCCTAAAGACTAGGCTTGTTTCACATGTTTTCAAATAGTGTTGCCAAAAGGGTCATTAAAGTTCCATAGGCTGTCCTTGAGAGGTCCCTTTACTATCCTCAGGAAGGTGAGAAAAAAAAATCAGGCAGGTAAATGTATCAAAGAGAAGCATTCAAATTGGAACAGAAAGGACACTGAAATGCAGGGTCAGGAAAAAGAGCCACTGTCTTGGAAGGGTGCAGAAAGTGTTAATCCATCTGAGGAGAATGGAAATGGATTCATATTAATGCATTTATTGTGGAATAATGAGCAGCCCATAAAGGTTGTCTTAGTAGGAGCATGACGAAAAGCTTCTGTGTTTTTGAACAAATAAATTAGGTATCTGTAGAAAAGTTATTCCGATGCAACAGGATAGGTGAGGCCAGAAATATGGAGGGTTCTGCTTCGTGGAGACATGAGAGTGTGCACTAAGACAATGGCGAGAACTGTGGAATGACAGAAGTGAAGGAGGGAAGCAAGCAGCTTTTTCAGACACTGAAGGGTGAAGCTGGGGACACGTTGTGACTGGGTGTTAGGGGATAATCAAATGTGGACAGATGCTCTCATAGAAAATTGGGAGTTGCCACAAACCATCTAAGCCTTTCTCCAGTAATGAGTTTTTTTGTGAGAAATGGTTAACCATATACAAGGTCATTGAGGCAACATGCTAAAAGGACATTAAATCAAGTTTTAAAATAGTATTTTAGGGGCTATTCTTGGCAAATAATGGTTCCAGGTTCAGTGAGATTCTCTCTCTCACAAAATAAAGTCAAGAGTGGTAGACGAAAACATCCTGGTCTTTACAACCCCTGCCACACACACACACACACACACACACACACACACACACATGCACAGTCATACATGTACACCCAATACATCCACACCCAACACACACACACACTCACATGCACAGTCATACATGCACACACACTCTTATGCACACAGAAAACTCCTCACATAAATCTTAAAGCAACTTTCAAATTACATTTTGCACCATAATTAATTTTGCTTGAAAGTACTATTAATAGGGGCTAGAGAGATGAATCTGCAGTTAAGAGCACCTGCTGCTCTTGCAGAAGGCTCTGATTCAGTTCCCACTAACCTTATAGTGGCTCACAATCATCCGTGTACCCCAGTGTCAGGGCATCACATGTCCATTTATGACCTCAGTCATCACCAGGCGTGCGTGTGGCACACATCCATACATGCAGATCAAACACTGATAGACATAAAATAAAAATATTAGTATTTTTAATAATCATATGAAAGACACACACAGAAGGAGACAGAGAGACAGGTGCTGTTAACCTTCGTAGACTATTGATCGCTGCATCCTCTCCAGTCCTGGGTTTCTCAGAGATGCAGCTCTTTCCAGAGGGGATCTGTTTACAGTGTTTTATTATAGGGCCCTTTGGCTTTTCTTCTACCATGCAACATATTAGCTGCATATACATATATGGGTTTTTATAAAAAGTCAAATGTAACCAAAAGGACTGGGTATTTGGCTGATAGTTCCATAAATAACAAAATTCTATCCTTGCATCCCCCGCCTTTTGCATGCATATCCACCCACACCTTGGGCAAATAACTTATTTTTCTTTTTCTCCCTCAGTTTTTCTTAGCTCATTAGGAATTTTGTGTAATGCGTTTTGATCATATTAACCCATCCATCCCCCAAGTCCTCCTCGATACACTCCCTGCACTCCTACCCACCCAATTTTGTGTCTTCGCTTTGCTTTTCATTCGTGTTTTAAACCCATCACGGACAGCTGATGCTGCAAGGCCACACTCGGATGTGTGACCAGCGTTGGTGGGAAGTTGACCTACCAGGAGTCATACCTTGAAGGAAAATGGCTTGCTCTCACAGCTATCAAATGTCAAAAGCCCCTCAGGTAGGTAGGGGTGACACTTTATGCCCACCTCCCCTTTTCTTAGTAGGATTTTGTCTGGCATGACTTTGCACAGGTCTTGAGCATGCTGTTACAGCTGCTATGAATTCATATGCACAACTTCCCTACTGTATCCAGAAGATACTGTTTCCTGGGACACACTCACTGTCTTTGGCTCTTGAAGTATTTCTGCCCCCTCTTCTAAAATGATCCCCTGTCTTGGGAGGAGTGGTATAATATAGATGTTCTGTTTAGGGCTATTTGGCAGTGGCTTCTTCTCTGTACCTTGGATCTCTGTGTTAATCACCATCTACTGCAGAAAGAAACTTCTGTGATGAGGTTGAGATCTGTATTAATCTATGTATATAATGAGAGTAAACACTAGTTTTATTTTACTAAGGCTTTGTTTTTCTTCCAACTGCATTAGACTATTCGACCTTATAAAATCTTGCACAGTCATACAGATTTCAGGTTGAGCATCAAATTATTTATAACTTTGTCAGCAAGCACTTAATAATATGAATAGTTTGATGTCTTTTCAGGCTAATGTTAGAAAACATACACATACAGTCATAAGTCTGATATAGTATTTACTAAATTAATTATAGCACTAACTGAGTGTGCCCTGCTTCTGCTTACATGGAGAGCTGGAAGATGTGAATGCATATATGTATCAAATTCAAGCCCCAGTTTGCTAAAATAAGACTCCTAATATTGTTGTTTTCAGGAATTATGACAGAAAAGAACCACAACAGGCAGACCTTGACCTTACAGTTTTGCACTGTGACTCCCCTTGAAAGGTATGCATGTGTTTAAAGGCCAAGATTATGACACAAACTGATAGCATCATGCTATCTAATAGTGACTGATAAAATGAAGTGTAAGATTATGACCCTCTGTGTTCTAGTTTGTTTTCTAGTGCTATGATAAGCACCACAACTAAAAGCATCTTGGAAGAAGAAAAGGTATATTAGATCTTACAACTCCTAGATCACTGAGGGAAATCAGGGCAGGAACCCAAGGCAAGAACTTGGTGTTAAGAAGTGGAACAGAGTTCATGGAAGAGCGCTGATTAATGGATTGCTACCCATGGTTTGTCAGCCTGCTTTTTTATACTACCAAAGGCCATCGCTAATCATCATTAATCAAGAAGATTCTCCATAGACGTTACCAGCCAGCAATACTTCATTCAAGGTTCCCTCCATCATCTCAAATGACTCTAGCAGTGTTCAAACTGTTAAAAAAAAAACGAACTAGTGCAACCTATCTTTATAATCATGCTTTGAAATTGCAAATTTTGTTATTTATGAACTATCAGCCAAATACCCAGTCCTTTTGGTTACATTTGACTTTTTATAAAAACCCATATATGTATATGCAACTAATATGTTCTTGGGGGGAACATAAAACTTATCCAGATATTTGCCATTGAAGCGTAATTTCCAAAGAACAAGAAAAAGAAAATCCCAACTGTACACTCCACAAAAATGCTATAGTAGTTAGAATGCAATGATAGCATTCCTGAGCAGAACACAATCTTCCATAGACCGGAGGAAAGGAAGAGGTTGCTACAATTAAGAGAACTGCTGATGTGCTGTTTTGTGCGGGGTAAGAAGATAGAAAAAGTGATTGATTATTCTGCTTTAAAATGGAAGTGCTTTAATCCCAGATAATAGCACTTTCTCTTCCTGTAATGCCAGCCTAATTAAGTACAAAAAATAATGTGTTGAGTCTTTTTTTTTTATTTCAGTAAATAGTTAGGCTCCGAGTCCAAAGAGGCTCTGCTGGTCCTTTGAACATTGTCAACGTGATTTGTTTTGTCATTATTTATTATCTGAATTTTTAATACAAGTATACGTTCTAAAGTAAGAATAAGTTCTGTGGTGTGCATTTGATCATTTTACATGTCAGAAATAAGTTACCGCCACGAAATCATTGAGTCCAGAGCACAAGTACTCTCCTGAGGGATGCGAAAGAAGAAAATGGGCCATGGAAACCTCTGAGATATGGCCAGTCCTCTTGGTACTCATGTCTGTCCATCTCTTCATGAGATGAAGCAAAAATATAGATTGTTTCAACTGTAGATTCCTGTGGGGCACATAGGCAAGTTTAGACTGAAAAGGTTTTGTTGTTTTCATTCTATAGCCCAGGCTGAACTCAAAATCCTAACAATTCACCTGCCTCAAGAGCATTGCATCTATCCAGCTGAAAACTTTCAGATTGCACAACTGGCTTAGAAATTTCACAATAGCTTTATGGTTTGTTTTTATTCTTGCAGGAACTTTTGAATATGTTTCCTGTAAGGCTAGAACTTGCCTTTCTTGCCTCATTTTAGCAATTCCGGTATACAACAGAACCAGGAAATGTAACTGAATATGAAAGAAATGTAGAAGGGAAAGAAACAGATAAATGGAATGGAAATTTTGGACATTGATATAGGGTCTTTCGAAATTGCACATAGCACAATTCTGCTCTTGCATGACCCATGCACTCACGGTAAACACTGAAATACTATGAGATACCTAAATGCAATCCAACTGTGGTGATGAACATTCATCTTTTATTCAAAACCAATGCCCCCTCTGAAAAGTACTTACCTCTAGAAATATACATAAACATTTTGATGTTTTCTTCTGACAAATAAAGTAATAATATGTGCATGTGTTTGTTGTGGAAGTATGACCTAAAGGTATGTGTGATGTATGGGGCCCACCATAGGTTTGGAAAGCGACAGACAATTTTGTATGTATTATCAATGCTCTGACAAGAAGCAAAGGCTTAGTCCTTGTAATAATCCTACCACCTTTTCACCAACTTATGGCTTTCAAGAGAAAAATGCTTGGTAGTAAGAATGCACTGGGTTTTGTTTTTTTTTTTCTTGGATGTTGTAAGTCTGGGCTGTAAAGAGTTACACCTGGCTCTGATAATGATGATGATGATGATGAGAATTTACCAAAAATAACTAAAACCTCCTGGACCCTGATACTACAAAAGGTTATTGCCCAAAGACCCAGAAACACATCACCTTAGAAACAGCAGTATACCCTTCCAAGGGACTGTGAAATTCTGTTTTTGTAGGATTTAATTTTCTTCATATTTTTCTGAAGTTAGGAGGAACATGATGCCCCTCTCTGCAAATAAAACTTAGTGTTTCTACAACATCCCCTTATGACAGTGTCCAAAAATAAGAAGAGGCTCTGCTTCAGCAAAGGACAAAGGAGAAATATATATATATCTTTTCATAACTTTGGCTTTCTTAAAGTGCAACTAAATGAAAGAATGTGGGGGAGGATTCCAGCACAAAGCAATGGTAGGATAAAAAAGAACCACCCACGAACGTGTTCCCTTAAAAAGCGGCACGCATCACATACAGGCTCCCAGAAGCGTTTACTACCTACCCCAGATGGCCTTCTAACTGTCGCATATTCTCAGAGCGAGATTCTTTAACCCATTGATTGTCTTTTTAATGCAAGTTACATGCGTTTTAAATACCTTATGTGAAGCTAAAATTTTAATAAGGGTTTGGTTGGTGGAGGGATATAACACTGTCTACACTGTATTTATTGCTTTTGGAATAAGGTGAGATTCATCTCTAAGAAAGTCAGCTGCTAGGAAGGTCATCAGTCATCCCATGTGTTTATGTTAATAGCATTAATAGTATCAAAAGTGTTTACATTGATAAAATAGAAAACATTTTGATATGCAGGCACACATTAAATTTATAGTTTACAGACATACATGCAAATACTACAAGCATATAGTGATGCATTAAAATGTATACATATGCAAATTGACTGTAATATGTCTCCATTTATAAGCTCCTTAGCATAATGCATGAGTATTGCATCCTTGGTTCCTTGGCATTGCATATTAGAGCTACTCCCTAGACATTGCAGCATTCAAAGCTGCAGAGAGATTTTTCCCCAAATCCTGATGAATAGTGCCCTTTCGTTCCATATGATTGCAATTATATCCTCAAAAACTGATAAGCAGGCTACAATGTCTTACTTTTGCAACTTAGTATCCTGGACTGGTGTCATTGGATGCTACTATCTCTCTGCCCAAGGGATCATTGCAAAGTTCTTTCCACCTTTGCAAATGTGCTCTCGAAGAAAGCATTTCCCAATTTTCCTAACTTAAGAGTGTTTACGTTAGCCACCACTTGAAGTAGATCAGGAATCCGGAATCTTCACCCTTCACAAATGAACAGGAAGCACACATGGGGCATGAAAGAGAAAATAAGGCTTTCAAATTTGAATTTTGTTGAAATTTTATAAAAAGCAAAACAAAATAAAAGTCACCCAAATATAGACTATACCTTCAACCTGTAAGAGAAAGATGACTCTTATTTGTAAGCTATTGAGGCTGTTGCTGTTGTTGTTGATACTTATGATGATGATGATGGTAATGATGATGAGAGTGATGACAGTGATGAAGATGATGATGAAGATAATGATGGTGATTGAGATATGGACTCATACAGCCCAGGCTAGCTTCAAATTTACTATGCATCTGAGGATGACTCTACCTCCTGATGATCAGGATTCTCGAAATGTGTCACCAGGTCAAGGGTTTTGTTATGTTCATTCATTGGATTTTAATTTTATGTGTACAAATGCTTTACCCATATGTGTGTATATTCACCGCATGTGTGCAGAGCCCAAGAAGGGCACTAGATTCCCTTGAACAGTTGTTACAGATGACTGTGAGCATTTGTTTGGGGACTGGGAACAGATCCTGGTCCTTTACAAGAGCGATTAGATCTCTTAACTGCTGATCCATCTCCTCAGCTCCTAGGCCATATTTCATAGAGTGTTGGGGATTGAGCACAGGGCTTCTGTGTGCTAATGCAGCACTCGACCAACTGAGCTGTGTCCTCACGTTTTATTATAGTTTTTCATGTTTTTCTTTTATTTTTGAGACTGTGACTTTTATTATTTATACTATAATTGATATTATAATTATATCACGTCTCCTTTTACTTTTCTCCCCCCAAGCCCTTCCACACACCCATCCTTGCTCTCTTTCTAATTCATTGCCTATTCTCATTAACTGTTGTTACATACACACACAGAGACACACACATATATATTTATAATAATTTTTACAATTTATATATTTTATAATATATAATTTATAATAATATAAATGTATGTGTGTATATACATATATATTCCTAAGTATAACCTTCTCAGTCTGTATAATGTTACATGTATATACGTTTTTAGGGCTGGCCATTTGGTATTGGATAACCAATAGGTGTGCTCTTCCCTAAAGAAGACTGTTTCTCTATCTTCCAGCATTCCTTAGTTGCTTGTACTTATTCGTATAGGGTTGAGCTTTCCCCATTGACATGAGCATGTCCTTTTTCTTGTGTTTGGTCTTCTCATGTGTAGGCACTTGTGTTAATGAGACTTTATGGGCATAGTTTCTGACATTATTAGTAGACATAAACTCATAGCAAATGAATCGTTTCAAACGTTTTAGAAATTTTGCTTTCTCTGTTTTATAACTTTCAAATTAACATGAGTTTTTAAAAATGGCCCTAAAGTATTTTTAGATAGATACAAAAATGAAGACTGATAAATCGGGGTTTTATTTTAAATGGGTTGAATTATACCACTATGTTGTACCAAAAACTGTTTTGGAACATTTTGTGTCTATGTTAATTTTATAGCAAATCTATATAGCTGACACTATTATGTTGTAATATTTTGTTTGTGTTTTAACAAAGCTTGCTTGAAGATCAGAGTATGGAGCTAGCCACACAAATTAGCCATAGAGGCCAGGCAGTAGTGGCACACACCTTAAAACCCAGCACTTGGGAAACAGAGGCAGATGGATCTCTGTGAGTTCAAGGCCACCCTGAGATACATGAGACTAAATTAGTCTAAAAGAGAAACAGAGCCAAGCGGTGGTTGCTCACACCTTTAATCTCAGCACTAGGGAGGTGGAGATGGGCAGTGATATGGCTGGGCAAAGAGAGGAATAGAAGGCAGAAGAAACAGGAACTCAGGATTCAGCCTAAGGTTGCATAGAGACTGCATTCAGTCTGAGAACTTGTAGTGACAGGATATCCCATTCAATCTGAGGATTTTGTAGAAGTAAGAACTAGTGGCTGCCTGCTCTTCTTCCCTGATCTCTCAGTTTTTACCTGCTAATATCTGACTCTGGGTTTTTATTTAATAAGACTAATTAGGATTGTGTTACATTATTATCAACATTTTATATAAGAAAATTGAACTGAAGAAAATTTAGGAAACTCTTTAACACATATGTAACATATATTATATATAATACACAACCAAATCAGTTTTAAAAGGCATGAGTTAAAATGTTTAAAAGATATGTATTTCTAACTAAGATACCCTCAATACAAATATATTTTTGAAACTAACAATATAAATTTATATCATCCTAGCCTACATTTATAGGTTTAAAGATAGCCTCTGGGTTAAAATTAAATTTACTTCAGTTCTTTTTTTCATAATTGCTCAAGGAAGTGTGAAAAACAAATGATATTTGTTGATTATTTTAGGACTTCTCTGGAGACTAAGGCTATTGTTGTAAGACTTGGGCTATTGCTATGAGTTAAGTATATAACACAATGTACCTTTCTGGTTCAGATGAAGATGGAACCAGAATATCACAGGGACTCTTTATTTCTAAAATAACATAAAAAATAAATAAAGAAAAAGATACATCTATATGGGGGAACAGTATAAGCCTGGTTATACAGGTTAATAAATGCTCCCACTTTCTCATTGTTCCCTGCTTTCTTTCCCATTCATTCTTTATTTCTTCCTTTTAATCATCTCAACATACTTACAGAGTACAGCCATTGCTCTCTTATCCACAGGGAAAAAAATTCCAAGACTACCATCAAATAACTGAAATCAAGGCTAGTGCCAAATCCTGCACCTTATGCTATTTCCTAAATGTAGGGGGGCCAGTGTCCGTTTAAGTCGTAAACTCAACACTATAATATTTAATAGTGATAACAGAGTATTTATAACAATATGCTGCATTTAAAGTTGCATAAATCATGTGAATTGCTTATTTATCATATGTTCCATTAGGCATTTGTGGACTACTGTTGGCCCTGAAATCAGACAGTCAAAGACAACCCTGAAGATAAATGGGATTCTGGTAGCTATGTGTGTGGGGTTCCGCACCACTGCTCAGTTGCACTCCCTCCCCCCCTCTCTCTCTCACACACACACCACACACACACATGCACACACACACACACACACACACACAGCATCGTTCCTCAGAACAGCTGGCTGACTGTCTCTGATTTGAAAACATATCCTCTGGTTCTCTTTACTTCTAACCCTGAGCTGACCACCACAGGCTCTCTGTCCCATAACTCTGTCAGGTGGTAGTTTCTATCCACTACTCTGGTTTTCAGACTGAAAGATCTAAAGATACTTGATGTCTTTGGTCTCCGTCTCCCACCCCTCAAGGACCGTCTGAACTGAGATATTAAACGTTAAAGGATGACATCACCTGCTTAAATGGCTCCTCTCGCCACTTCTTGATGCCTTGTGCCTGGGACTTCAACTCTTCAGAAGTTGGTATTGAGAGTCCCCCTTTTCAAGAAAGAAGTCTTGACTTGAACCTTCCATTTTTGTCTCTACTTTAAGAGTCATTTGGCTACGATCTGAAGACAGAAGATTGTGAGAGATTCCTTTGTGTTTGGCTGACACCCAAAATTCTCACCATTTCTGCTCTGTACATTTCCTCATTCAGAATTGGGCAACGTGTTTCCTCTTCCTCTTTCACTTTGTTGTTTTGCCTGCCTTTTGTGGAGCATTGCCAGATGAGATCTCTCTTTGTTTCGCCTTCCCTTTAGAAATGCTGCTTAGGCAGATTCAATAGATACAAGCTTACTAATCACACTTAAATGTCACTTAAGGTATCTGTTCCTTTGCATAGTTGCAATAAAATCAATATTACAGTATCAATCCAGTTTAGTAAAGAATTATGCCTACTACTATGTGAGGGGTTAAGGATGACAGGGGAAAATGAGCATACTTTGTATTGATCCAATAGGTTTGGATTAAAAGAAACAGTGTAAATGAAAAAGAATAAAAGAATATATGAAGCATTTTTCTAGTGATTACCAAACATCCAATAATTAATATAATTGCTTTTAATTTTGTAACCAATCACTTAATCTTTTACAAATATTTTAGAAATAGGAAGCATTTCAAACAGTGAAATATTCTAGTTATTCATTCATTCTTAAAAGTTTTTAAACCAACTCTTCATATACTACTTCCCATTTTTAATGCAAACAAATGCTGAGCAGTTAGACCAGACCTGTGCACACATGGAAAATGAAAATTAATGGTAAGATCAGCATCTTTTCCCCCACAAAAGTTTGGACCTTCTTGAATTATGGAAAACCAAGATCATAAATTTATAATACAGTGCAAGACATAAATATAAAGACAGAAAAACATGTTTATCAGTTAATGTATGCTTCATATAAAAGAATATAATTTTCCATGTCTAATGAGGTCACAAAATGGTGGTTCCTTGCAGTGTAACATAATGTTTAAGATTGATTGGAGTAAAACAGAGTTGATTTAGGGGCCAGCAATATGGCTCAGCAGGCAAAGATGCTGGGTCACAATCCTCATGACCTGAGCTCTACCCCAGGTACCCACATGGCGGAATAAGACACCAGACTCCTGGAAGTTGTCCTCTGACCTACACATGAACACTGTGGCATGTGTTGAACTCACATATGCTACATAAATGCAACAAATTTTTAATATTTTGAAAGAACCAGGTTGAAATCCTAGCTTGATACTGGAACATGATACTATACTGTAGTGATATGGGGGGCACAGGCCTGCTTTTCATCCTGCCCGGCTCCCACACG
>LOJH01057521.1:0-11196 GCA_001685095.1 Ellobius talpinus | reverse complement strand
TCCCAGGTGTCCAAGGAGATGTCCCTAGCTTGTTCCTTGGGCAGCAGAGGAGAGCGTGCCTGAACTGGCCTATCCTACAGCCACACTGATCTATCTTATAGCCACACTGATGAATATCTTGCTTGTCACCATAGAACCTTCATTTGGCGAAGGACATGAATTTTATTACAAAGTGGTGGAAAATCATGAATTGGTGTGTTCTAAGACATAGCAATTAAAGAAAAATACAAAATGTTCTTAGTTTCTTTGTTTCAACAAAACCACTTCCCAATCAAAGGTCTTGTTTAGGCCCACTTATTCAACATTAAAGCACTGCATTAATCATGAGGAAACCCAGGCACCTGCAACTCTCACTCAGCAGAAAATTCCTTAAATCCTCTGTTTACCTCATAATGTAAATTAATACATCTCTGTATCTATGTTCAGATAGTCTCCAACATCCACTTACCATGTAGCATCCCATTGTTCACTAGGATTTAACACTGTATTATACCTAAGAGTTCTTTTCTTATTCTTTTTTCTTTTAATTTCTGTTATTGTTGTAACTTGTTTTTGTATTTTCAAGACAGGGGTTCTCTGTGCATCCTCAGCTGTCCTGCTGTCCTGGAAGTATCTCTGTATCCAGAATGTCCTGGAACTGACAGAGATTGACCTGCCTCTGCAATCTGTATCCCAATTGCTCGTTCTCTCTCTCTTTCTTCCTTTCTTTCTTTCTTTCTTCCTTCCTTCCTTCCTTCCTTTCTTTCTTTCTTATTTCTTTTCTTTCTTTCTTTTCCTCTCTCCCCATCTTCATTTTATTGAATGCTTATTTAGCTCCTATTTTCTCCTTTTAATTCTCTGTTTTCCAGTTGACTATTAGGGATTCAAGTAGGCATGGACAGTGGAACACAGAGAGTTAAGTTCCTTCACAGTGCTTTCATACTCTCAAGGTACTTTGATGAAGACAATGAGATGATATGGACCAAAAAATATTATAGACACATACATATTACAATAAATATCTTATATGCAATGTATACAAAAGAAAGAAGGGTTTTTCTTTGAACTGGGAACATAAAAAGAAGATAGTACCATTTACTAAGAGATGATCAAGAATTTCACAGACATTTTCCACTTTTTTGTTTGTTTTTTGAGGTTAGTAATCATGAAATTGGAAATTGGATTTGTTTGGTAAAGAGGTAGAAGCTGTAAAGATGTATAGCTGAGAATGTCAACCTAGTGATTAAATATGAGATCCTGGAGCTCAGGTGAGAGGCCAAGCCTAGGGGATGATATTTTGAGATTCATCATGTCAGTTCAGTGGTTCCTTAAGAAATCTCTAGACTTTATAACTCCAAAAATCATTGTTCATTAATATAGCAATGATCAAAATGGTTTATAATGTGTAAGTATGATATTGTGATATGACCATAACATCATCAGTCAGCTCACATAGAATTCACAGGGAGATGAATTTAATGTTAACTTTGAAATTTTACAATACTTAGGATCTTTTTAAAAAATGTTCCTGTTTCTTTTTATTGCTAACTTTAAGAAAGCTTTAAAAAAGGAGTTTATGACTATTGTATTCTACCCCTAGACCATATTTTCAGTGACTCCATCTTTCCCAGTACCACAGGGAGTCTGACTTTACAGTTTATTACATATTTCCTGCCTTTTGTGTGTAATATCTGTATACCCTGCACAATATGGAGCTACAGAGCATGTAAAATATTAAAGTGTTGACTTATATGTTTGGAATCTTTCTATAAATCTTTTCATGTCTTGATGTGGGATTCATTTTGTATGCTGTGAATACTATTGGTCAATAAAGAAGCTATCTTGGTCCTGGCAAAGCAGAATAGACATAGGCAGGGAAAATTAAACTGAATGTTGGGAGAAAGTAAGCAGAGTCAGGAGAAGCCTTGTAGCCCTGCCAGAGACAGTAGACATGTAGCTGTCAGAGGGGAAAGATGAGAGCTGCCAGCTGGAACCATGTTGGTAGGCCATGTGCCTCGTGCTAAAACATAAAAGAATGGAAATGGGTTAATTCTAGGTGAAAAGCTAGCTAGTAATGCACTTAAGAAATTGGCCAAGCAACATTTTAATTAATATAGTTTCTGAATGATTATTTGTAGAATCAGGGTGGTCGGGCTACAAACAAGCAGCCTCCTACTAAATTCTATAAAATAAGTAAAGCCACATGCTGGTGAGGATGTGGAACAGGGGACACACTCAACCAGTGCTGGAGAGAGTGCCAACTTGGACAGCAACTGTGAAAATCACTGTAGCGATATTCCATTTGTATTTTAATAAATAAGGTTGCCTGAAGTTCAGAGAGTAAAACAGTCACACTGATCAGCCTTACAGATCAGGCAGCAAGGACACACACCATTAAACCCTGTAACCACACTTGTTAGCCATAGAAACAGGACAGTAGAGGTGCCGGCCCTTATTCTAGCTCTAGAGAGTAAGATAAGACAGAAGGAGAGAGCTCTCACACACAATCTTCTGAGATTCCCGGAGGCAAGTATGCCATTTCAGACTGAGGTAGAGGTAAAAGCCAGTGACTAATTGTTTTGCTTCATGTTAAACTCCATTTTTTTGTCTATGGGTTTTTATTAATTGTACGACAAATCAGTATGGAATTTATTCAAGAAGATGGAAATCTGCCTACACTTTTAGAAATAGGACCTAAAGGATACTCCATCCTACCACAGGGACACATTCTCAACTATGTTCATTACAACATATTATTTTATTTGTAATAGCCAGGACCTAGAAACAACCTAGATGCTCCTCACCTGAAGAATGAATGAAGGAAATGTGATACATTTACATATGGAGTATTAATCATCTGCTTAAAAAATGACAACACAAAATTTTGAGACAAATGGATAGAACAACAAAAACCCTGAGTTAGATACATAAACCTATAAAATTAAAGATGGTATGTGTTTGTAAATATCTTGATATTAGTTCTTAAATAAATGATAACCAAGCTGCAATCTAAGGACCGAGGGAGAGTAGGTATCAAAGACAGAAACTAAAGAGTGCATATGGATTTCCCAGGGAGGGGGACTTAGAATGGATTAAATGGAAAAACTGGAGAATAGAAAAAATAAGCATAAAATAAAATTAGTCAATAAAAAAGTACAGGAAACACATAGAGAAACATAAGTTCACACAGAGAGAGAAATCCCATTAAACCTGATACTGAAAACAATGGAAATGATACCATTTTTCTTGAATGTTGTCACTTTCTGTTTCTATTAAATTACTAATATTTGGATTTATTCACTTTAGCACTAAAACTCAAGAATAGGTCTTAAAATAAATATTAAGCTTTTTGAAAATTTTAGCCATGGATTGCATAAGAAGATTGCTTGAAAATTAACAAGGTAGGGAAGAATCAAATAAATACAGAGAAACAAAGACTAAGATGATAATTAACTAAACCTGCCCCTTGAAATCAAGCATTATTTTTATTAGAATGAATACATACTACTGAATACAATGTATTGAATACATTGATGAATTTCAAAAGACATCTTCTTTAATATTCTTTGACCATATTTATCACCCATTCCCTTTGCTTTTGCCCTTTGCTACTACTGTTTACCTATTTTACTCACTCATACTGTCTCACATTTGCTAACATATCATGAATTTATAAATGATTTAGTGCATCTCTATAAAAGCTAGAAGTTACCTATGAGAGAAAACATGGAGTATTTGTCTTTCTGAGATTTTTTCTTAAAAATATGTTGTCATAAAAAAGTATGTATCGTGTTTTTAGAGATCCATTTAGGGTTTACTGTGATATAATATTAATTTACCCACATATATTTTGTAAAATTATTGGATCATGTTCGACTTAATGCTCTATACCACTTGTATAAAGATTCTGCTTATTTTTCACTAAAAGAAAATCTATATTTTTGTGATTACAGATGCAGTTTGTAGTTTAGATATGGAATAATGTAATATATAAACACTATATATTTTTAGATAAAGCTTAAGGGATAGTGCTGTACACAACTGTAAAGGAATTCCATCTGCACAATTTCTTTAACAATTGTAGCTCTGTATTTAAATTACCACTGATAAGAAGTGTAGAAATGTAATACATCTGGGTTAAAATATTACCCATAACTTCTCATAAGATATCTAAGTGGAATAAAAATAACTACTATAACTTAGAAAAATAAAGATTATCAGATCTAAGAGGAAGAATCATAATATGACATCAAAATATCATTTATTATGCCATAGAACAGTATTCTGTCTGAACCCTCCAAAAAGTTCCAGTCCTTTATAGGACAAAAAAATAGTCATTGTAACTTCAAGAATTTGCATAATTGGAAGAGTTCCAAATCTGTATTTTATACAACAAATTCAATGTTCCATTGACAGTTCAAGGCACTTCTTTGCAAGAAACTTCTGTAAAATTGAAAACAAGTGCAAACATTTCAATATATTGAATAACTGAACTGGAAATTTTGTTTTATCAGTATTAGAAGTGTTATAATATCATAATGACATATATTCTAATCATAAAACTGGAACAAAGTTTCTGTTATATTAAAAAATCTCTTTGTAGTCATCTATTATTATATTGAGCATCCACTTTAAAAATAAATAATCTACAAATATTCTGGGTTATAAAAAGTAAAATATCTCACATTTGTTTAGGGAAAGATGTATTTTAAAATTATATTTGGATCTTTGAAAAGCAATCTGAAGTTCATTTTTTCTGTATTATGTGTTTCTTTACTAACTTGTATAGAGTCAGTTTACTTGCAGAGGTCTATTGATTTTAGTCCTTATTTTGACACAATTTCATGCCAATGTAATAATCATTTGCTATTCAATTAAATGTAAAGATCAAATTGATATCAAATTGATAAAATTATTCTGAATTTTTATAGAATTTTATAGTTTCATTAAAATAAAAATTTTAAATATTGTCATTGTTTTTCTTGAACCATATAAAACATATACATACACACACATAAAACATACTTGTGTGTAACCATATTAAATAATATTGAGCTGTGTAATGGAATGAGCAACATTTCTATGCAAAATTCATTTGCTGCCATAAGCAAGTCAATATATTGACATTGAGATAAAAGAAAGGATCTCAGCAAGAAATCAAGATCAGATAACAACATAATAGTAGAACTCACAGAAAGAGCGTGGCATCCACAATGAGAAGTTGTTTTCTGTTTTTTATTCTCTGGGATGCCAGGGAAAGAATGAAAAGCACACATTTTATAACATTGCAAATGACATGGACCCGATCCCAATTATGTTGTCATTCTGATATCTAATTTCCAAACCCTGAGAAGTGACTCAGTGTAGATTTCCAAATGAAAGTCTACATCACTCTAAGAATTTATTTTATGAATTGGTACTCAGAGGGCCATATTGACCAAATTGTGCAGAGTTAAGTGATAGAATTTGGGAAAGCTGAGCAGATCAACATGGGAAAGCAAACAACAACCAACAAATCCAAGAAACAAACAAACAAAAGAGAAAAAACCCAAAAAGAACACCAAAAGAGTTGTGGATATTACATTCAGTCAAAATTGGATAAATTGAGCAACATTAATATGCATTTTTTTGTTCACTTTTTCCTTAATTTGTCCTATGTGGTTAAGATCAACTCTACACACAGTGACATTTTCTTCAATTTTTAGTTGAGGATATAGTTACCTTTCAGTAAAATACAGCGGAAATCATTCCTAAAAGAAAATTGAAACAAACAAAGAAAACATCACTTTACTCTTCAAAATAAAAGTGGATTGAAATGAATGTTTTGATGCTGAAGTTTTCTGGACTCAATCTCTTTGAAGAAACACCTATTATGGATTTCATTTCCAAATTTCTCCTTTCAGAATCATCAGTTAGAGTTCTTGATGACATAAGCCATGAGAACATATTTAAAATTAAAAGATAAAACAGGGTGATTGTGCAGTGCATTTGAAACTAAAACACAGAGAGTAAAATGCAAATATGTGTATCATTTTCTCACAGTAGATTTTGATGATGACTTTGTAGCTTTTAAATATGTAAATTATTGTTCCTTTTTAGCTGACCTCTAAAATAACCCTTTACAGAGATAATGTTTTTATTTTCTTTATTTTATGTTTTAGTAGATGATTAATGTGCTGTTTTTAGAAAACAGAAGGTGATTAATAAGATAAAATGGAGGCATTCTCACAAATAGCATTATGAAGAAAGACTGCTTGCAAAAGTGCATATGCAAAAGTTAAAATTTGAAAAATAAAAACTAAAACTATCAAACCAAACAAATTTTTGTTAACTTCCATAGTATAATGAGGTAGGATTGTAATGCCTTTGTAGTTTTATAGAGAAATCAAGCAGGAACTGAGAATAGAAAGATAACCAAATTTGCTTAGATTATGAAGTTGATAATGTTTATGGGAATATTAGCATAGGTATGTTCTTACATGCTCATGTAAATGAAACTTTTCCTGATATAAGATTTATTGAATGTTAAGTTCACTTCACAACACACTATTTTCTATCAGCAAAATATATAAAGCTTATTTTATTTCTTATGAAGTACCTGGAATTAAATTTCAATTAATTACCGAATACCAAATTAAAGGTTTGAATCAGCCAAATTTTTCAGATTAGATTATTACTATTTAGGAGATGATTAAAAACATTCTTGCCTTCTTCTAAAAATGCAAAATTAATCCTATAGTCTTAACATAATATGTAACTTCATGCAATTTTAATGTCAAGATGACAAATAAATCTTCATTCACCTAAATTCTATAACACAACAAAATTCAAAAATTATGATGGGTGCAAAATTCATGTGTGTTTTAGGAACAAGATTTTTTATCAGCTCTTATTTTTAGATCATTCATTCCCCTTACTCTCATGACTATGTTGTGTGGTTTTAGATCCACTTGGCATAAGCTAAAGGCATTTTGTAAGTTTGGCCTGTGTGCAATACTATCAGGTAATTTTTAGAAGAAAGATTCATTCAAGAGGGCCCAGCACATTGTGGATGGTGATGTCTTTGTACGGTGGTCCTGAGTTTAGGTGAAATAAACCCTTTCCTCCAAATACTGCTTATGCTCACGGTGTTTTATAGAACAATCCATACCTAACAAAGACAGAAATTGCTGTCAACAATATAAGGCATTGGTTTGACATACCTCATCATATATTTTGGGTGTAGCATGAAAGAATTTTTGAAATGTGACCTTAAAAAGTAGTTGAATGTTCTGAACTCCATGGGATATAATAGAAACTTTCAAGATAATGCTGAGTTTATTCTATTTGTTGGACGTCTAGCTTTTGTAGTTTCAGAAATTTTAAGGTCCCTTAAAGAATCTACTGAGGCCTTTGAGTAATATTTTGTGATAATAATCATGATGTCTGGTCAGTTAGAGCTAAGAAGTATGCTTTGATTATCAGGGGACCAATTCTACTAGAGCAAACTTTGCTTTAATGAGACATTGGATACTGGTTAGACAGAACTAATAAACAGCTGTGATGAAGAGACCATCATCATTAAATAAAATCTTTTGGGAATTATTTTAGAAGCTGTATTCAGGCTCCCCTCAGTGGGTTTCCTGACCCACTCCTTTCCATGCTTTTATTTAAAGTATATATGGCTATATCTGTGGTAGAAGCAGAAGGTACAATGCTTACCATAAACACATAATGAAGTAAATTTTGATTTTACAGAGAAAAAACATAAGAGTTAAAGGATATTGGGGTCTTCTTCCACAATTTCAAAAAAAGTCTGGAAGACTGGACATATGTTGGTGGATAAGATATCAAGTCTGTCTTTAGATGGTAAACTTCATTGGAGATGACATTCTTTATTGTCCTAATCCTGTCTTGGAAATCCAGAAGAGGAGTACTTTGGTAAAGAGGAAGGAGGGTGGTAATTAGAGGAGGTCAAGAAAAGTTATTGGGATGCTAACACGAAGAAAGTTTAAAGATGGTCATATGTGAAGGTCTGTAAAATCTACTATTTTTTCATTAACTAAAGCATATTTAAAATTTAAAACAAAACTGTCTGAGAATGCAGTAATATAACCTGTGACTAGAAAACCAAAGAGGAATGGTCTGCCTGGAATTTGGGATCCCAGATCCCAAGTAGTATACATGTGATGCCAGATGGTTTTCATTTTCATGTAAATTGCCTGGGATTTGTGTTTGCTTTCGACTATCTACTTACCCCTTTGTTTATTTCTCTCCTTAGGAATGGGAGTGTTTACCCTATTGCTGTCTCACTATTATATCTTGGAGTACTCATTTTTTTACAGAAATTCACAAGTGTAAAAATTATACTTCATCTAAATGAGTGAATTTTGCACAGGGTATTATGCAAGATAAAGGTAAATGAAACAAGCATATTTTACATTGTTAAAAAGATAACAAACCCTTGGAAAGGAGTTCAAAGTTATGGTTTGATAATTTGAATGAATGTGCCACTTTTGGGTCTACATATTTAAATTTAATAGCCATTTTTAATTATAAGGTGTAAGTGACAATTTAAGGATGACACTTAGAAACAGGGTCTTCAGGAGATGATTAAAATTAAAGGTTGGGATTCTAGTTAATGTTTTTCTCTGTTTTATTTAACATAATGTTTTAAAATTGTGTGAGAAAAATCCTGATACCCTATACAACAATGGCCCTGTCTCCGTATTATTGGTTATCATGGTTTTCTACATATCTGTCCAGATAAAGCTTCAGAAAAAAGAGCATAAGAGAGAAGAAACATACTATATTCTTTACCCCCTACCAAATGATGCTCTGTTCTGTCTTATTACACGGCTGATCTGAAGGCCACAACTAGATTTGGGACCACTGGAAATGGTGTGTTATGGAATAATGTGATCATGTTCTTCAGCTGCCCAGCCACTGTTAATTTGCACATGTTCCAGTATTTAAACTCTAATACATGCGCAGGTATGAAAATATAAAGCAAGAGTTTGTATGTACTGAGAAATGTTTCATTGAGACTAAAAGATAAGAGAGTGGTTTTGAGGAATGAATAGTAACTGAAATTAATTGTGCACATGCATGAATGTCAAACAACAAAAAGGAAAGCCAAAGTAAAGTACAGTGTGCTAGAAGTAAATCACACGGTCAATCTTTTGCTAAAAAATCAAATTTCTGTTATATATGGCTGTAGTTGGAGGCTTCTTGTTCAGTTCTGGCTGCCCAGACTCAAAATAGTCACAAAGAAAGAATATCTTACAAAACTGCTTGGACCATTAGTTCATGCTTCTTATTGGCTAGCTCTTTTATCTTAAATTGACCAATTTCTATTAATCTGTGCATTGTCACATGGTTGTGGCCTACTCATAAGGTTCCATTCAGTATCTAGAATCTGTCCCCTGATGCAGCTACATGGCTTCTCCCTGACTCTGCCTACTCTCTCCTCCATCTGCTTGGAATTACTGCATTGCCATATTCTGCTCTGCAATAGAATCAAAGAAACTTTTTTATTAACCAATGGTATTCACAGCATACAGCAGGGAGTCACACATCATATAGAAACAAAACTTAACAGGCAATCATAAGAAATATTGGTTGCCATCATTGCCTTATTTTCAATAGAACTTTTCAAACAGTGTTAATTTAGCTGGAAATCAGACTAAACTTGAATGAAAATGTGAAAAAGTATACAGAGGAGAATATACAATATACTACAAAAGAAAATACTTTTATACAAATTTATTTGAATTAATTAAACTTAGAACATGAAGTTGTAATGGAAACTTTGCAGCATAAGACTCATGATTTAACAGAAAGTTTAGGAGACCAGTAGGTACTTCATTAGTTAGAAGAGATTCAGGATAAATTTTAAAACATCAGGACCATTGTAGAAGATATAAATCATTAAAAAGAATTCACAAAACTGTATAAGGAAGCAAATATTAAAATGGAAAAATATATATATATCTGTCTTCTTTGCAAGGTAAGTAAGCAGCAGTCAATGAAAACGAAAAGAAAGAAAAAGTGTATTTTGAGCAGAGCAATACTTAAAAATTTTGATACACAGTATTGTAGAGCCAAGCTATGGATGGTGAGAAAAGTAGTAAGAAGAAACTTCAGTAGTTGCAATGGTAGATGAACTTGATTACTTCTCCAAAAAGCAATGATAATTTCTCGTGACTGGATTACCTATATTGTTTAGTAAAGTATTCATTTGCTTCAACAATCTAAGGCCCCTAGGGTTTTCTTATGTCAAATGATGTACATTAAGGAGTACATTAAAATGTCTAGATAATCTCATGAATGTGTCTTTAATGCATACACTGCTATTTTATTAACTGAAGATAACCTCACATTTGAATATTAATGAATGCTTTATTTCCATACTTGATAATTATCATTCTAAAACCAGTTATACGGTAAGGTTTAACTTCTGTGCTCTTTTCACCTCCTAACATCTACTTTGGAAACTCCTAAGGATAACAGGTGTTGATGAAAAGAATGTACTAAAATACTTTCTAAATGTCTGGTTCTATATGAGAGCACATAACACAGTGCTCTCCCAAACTGAATTAGACTTCATTTCTCTCACATTTGTTCTCTGTCTCTGTGAAAATTTTCTTCTCTTTACTCATCTGACATTTTAATGAATATTTTACATGTGAGAGCAAAGCACAGCCTTTCTGGCTTGCAATTTTTTCTTCAGGTGTTAATATAGAACTCGTTAAAAGCTCTATCAATTATTAAATGTCTCTAAAAACCTCCCCAAATTTCAAACAGAATTAACTTAGACATATTTTATTTATACCTTGCACTATTATACATTTAAGAATTAAATAAATGAACCGGAAGTCATTTATTTTCAAAAACCCTGATGAATTATAGAGTTCTTATATCCTATAAATTATTTTACTTAAGATTTTCTACTTATAACACAAATATTTTTTCAAAGGGGTTGGGAGAATAAAATAGAAGAGGAGGAATATGGAGAAAAAATTAACACAAGCCCTCAGAAAAATTCATTTGGAAAACTAGTATTGCAAAAACTTTCTACATTTTTTTATTGAAAATTTCCACCTCCTCACCTCCTCCCATTTCCCTCCCCTTCCCCCTCCCTCTCCATTCCAAAGTGCAGACAGGGTTCCCTGCCCTGTGGGTAGTCCAAGGTCCTCCCCCTTCTATCCAGGTCTAGGAAGGTGAGCATCCAAACAG
>LOJH01057519.1:0-11542 GCA_001685095.1 Ellobius talpinus | reverse complement strand
CCTAACCCCTCATACCACACACACACACCCCATCATCATCATCATCATCATCATCAATGCTTGACACAGGTAGGAGAGCTGGCCCTGAGGTCATAAGAGCAGAAAAACTGGCCCCTTGCTGCAAGAAGTGAACTAGCCAGGGTGATGCAGGAGAGCTCACCCTGGTGGTGAGGACAAGGGAGAGCTGGCAGGTTGACCTAACTCTGCAACTACCCAGCAGGCCCAGAAACAGTTTGAGTTGGCTCATTCCGACATCCACCCCATCTGTAATCTACTGGAGCACATGAAGGGTCCGGTCTTGCAGACCCAAAGCTTCAGGATCTCCATGACACAAGGCAACAACAGGATAACCAAGAGGAGTCTCAGTGAGGGCCCAGCACCAATAGTGTAGCAGAAACCAGAGGCCTCAGACAATACCAATGACTCTTTGCAGTGAACACTTGCAAGTGAAGATGCATGGACAAAAGAATTTACTGTATGGGTCACTGTTTGACGGTGCAACTTCCATGACAAGATCGGGTTTTCCTTCTCTCTTTTTTTTTTTCCTTTTTCTTTTCTTTTCCTCTTAAATTTTATTTTATTTTATTTGGGGTGGGGGATGTTGCAAGGGCAGAGGGTGGATACAAAGGGGATGAGGAAATGAATGGGATGGAGATGCATGTTGTGAAAGACACAGAATAAATAAAAAGTTTTTAAAAATGTGTATTGGACAAGTGTGCTAGCACTTGCATACAGTTCTTTAGGGGGTAGAAGCAGGCAGGTCAAGATTACCCTTGATTACACACTGACTACATAGTGAGTTGGAGGCCAGCCTTGCCGACAAGAGCTCCTGCCTCAAAACAAACAAACAAGCAAACACAGTTGTTGTGTTTAAAAATTATTAATGATGTGTCTATTAGGACCATAGAGCTCTAACATGAGCATAGAATGAGACTGTGACTCTGAAAGCAGGGAAACGGTCTGGGAGGACAACTCAGTAAAGTGGGGGCTGTGCATGAGGACCTGAGCCTGAGGCCTAAGACCCACACAAGAGAAAAAGGCAGGAAGTAGACCAAAGGACCCCTGGGACTTGCTGGGTAGTGAGTTTAGCCAAATCACTGAGTTCTGGGGTCAGTGAGAGATGCTGTGTCAAAATTATATGATGGAGCAATTGAGAAAGACACCCAAAAGCTGCCTCTGGCCTTCACATATGCATACACACACACACACGCACACACACACACACACAGGCACACATGCACGCATGCATGCACACACCAGGCATGGCAGCACTTGCCTGTAAAATCCTAGCACTTGGGAGGTAGAGTTCAAGGTTACCCTCAACTATTCTATCTAGAGAGTTCTATACAGACAGAATATGTGGACTCTGATATTAGGACTTCAGAGTTTCTTTGGGGTTTCAAATGTGAGATTTGGTCTCTATGACAATGGTGATTTCCAATCATTTTCACCATTTGCTGAGATTTCTAGGCACAAAATCAAAGCATCAGATTGAGGGATTCCGTGGCTGCTCCATCTCTAAGGAATCGTGGTTTTCAACACGCATCCTTAGGAGGCTTGCAGCTACACCAACCCTCGGGCATGGCTTTAAGATGAGCGGTCAGAAATGCTGTGGCTGTGTTCAGAAACAAAGGCCTACCTTACAAAAGCAGAGACGCAGAGGCACCCAGAGCGTCATCCAACCGGGGACTTTGCAGATCCTTGTGCTGTTGCAATCACCACTGCACAAGCCTCTCTCCTCACCCTGCTCCTGCCTATGGCTTCTGTTCCTGAGAGCTGGCTTTCCTGTGTGGAATGTTAATTCTGCTGGGTCGAGTCTGGGCTAAGCTCGCAGTAGTGCAATGACCCGCTGGGGAACTTGGCAGAGGCAGACATGCAGCTGGACAGGGCATGTGCCTGGCTTTTGTTTGTTTAGATGGCTGGTTGGGTTGAGTGTGTTTTGTTTTTGTGACAGGATCTCGCCCGATAGCCCAGGCTGGAGAATTGTACCCATGTAGACACGTGTCTGAATGTGTGTGTCACCTCTGAAGACACTGGATTTCATGACCGTTTTTCCAATCTTCACTTTAATTGTCCTCTTATTTGGGGCTTGGATTACTTTGCTTGTTTTGTTGTTGTTATGCTATTAGATCTTTATTTTACGTGTGTGTGTGTGTGTGTGTGTGTGTGTGTCCCAGCACCACAGTGCATGTGTTGGGTCAGAGGACAACCTGCTGGAATAGGCTCTCTCCTTTCACCTTGTGGTTTATGAGAACTGAACTCAGGTCCTTAGGCTTGTCAGTAAGCCCCCTTACCCACTGAGCCAGCTCACTAAGCCCCATTACGTTTTGTTGAAACAAGGTCTCATTCTAGAGCCCAGGCTGACCCAGCACTCACTCTGTAGCCCAAGCTGGCCTCAACCCCACAGCAATCCTTCCTCAGCATTCTGAATGCTGGGGTCACAGGTGTCAACCACCATCCCTGGGTTTAACTCTCCTTCCCATAAGATCAGCTTCCCCCTTTACCTCCTCCTGACAGAAACTGTAAGGAATTCTAAATCCTTTCACGGGAAAAATAGATTAGAACAAGTAAATCTTTGGTGTAGGAATTAAGCCTCCTCAGTTTGAGGCTGTCCCACATCCCCTCCAGCCTGATGTCTGCCTGCTTGTTGACTTGATAGTGGAAGAGTTCAGGTGGAGACTGACCACTGCTCCTCAGAACAGGTGTATGAAATAAAAACCACACCAGGGCCAGCTCTACGGTCCGTGTTCCTGCCTCTTCAACACCCTAGTGGCTTTCCCCTACAGCTTCACATACCACTATTTCAGAGCCGTTGATGGCGACTCTGGCCTGTGACAAAATGCCCAAGAGCACGCCTTAAGGAAGAAGGAACTACTTTCTCATGATGTCAGGGAGTTTAGACTATCACTGTCTGGAGGGTGTGGCAGAGCAAAGTAGCTCTCATAATAGTGATCAAGAGAACAAGAGAGAAAGAAAGACAGAGGACTAGGAATAATCTCAAAAAAAGAAAAATGCTAGCAATGACCTACTACCTCAGGTGGGCTACATCTCTTAAGGTTTCTACAACCTCCAAAAATAGTGTTGTTAACTGAGGACCAAGTATCCAGTACAGAAGGCTCTGGGAACATTTCATACTTAAACTTAATCCTTACCATAGGAATAGAAGAAAACCATATCAGAAGCAATGAATGTCCCTATCATCCATGGGTGAATGTATTCTGAGATAGCCCCTCCAGTGGATTTCAGAAATTGCAAAGAGCAAATAATAATTTTAAGATGTTTTTCCTATATCCGAATACCTCTGATAAAGTTCAATAAGTTAGGCATAGTAAGAGATGCATGACAACTAATAGTGATAGAAAAATTATAACAATATATTATTATAACAACATTATGTTATTGACAACTACTTTAAATGTATGAATTATCTATTTCTAGAGTTTTCCATTTAATTCCAAAGTTAACTACAGATGCCTAAATCTTGGAAAAATGGAAACTAAACAGAAGGGAATTGCTGTATCTAAAACATGGCCACTTAAAGCTTCTTCAGTTGTCTTTATTGATGCTGCTGTTTCTGGCTTCAGAAGGGGTTCCAGAAGAGTTCCATATCAAAGGAATCTTACAGAAAGGGTTAAAGAGAAGGAAACATTTGGAAGCAGGGCATGGATTGCAGCTCAGGCTGCTCCTTTTGGTTTTGAGTGGGATCATTTCAGAACACACACCATATTCATTCTATCAAGTGCCATCAGAATGTGGACTCTGAGGTTTTCTTGCTCAGAGACAGCCTCTTACCCCGGGCAGCTAACTGACTTTGGGACAGCAAAAGATTCAGAAACCACAGTCTGAACTCCTCCACTTTTAGAGAAACTTGGGTAAATTGTAGCCCTAGTCCCACAGGTTAGCAGAAGGCAAGAAGGCATTAGCAATAAAGTTAAACAAATGCCTAGCTGAGTATTAGACCTAATGAAGTAGCTGAAATTCAAAACAGCTAACTAAAGAATGAATGTAGCTGACCCTTTTGGAACTGGTGACCATTCTCTGAAATGACTCCCCTTTCAGAACCTTTGGAAATGATCCTTTTAAGGCCTCGTTGCTTTCTCATCCTTGAATATAATCTCCTTTAAGTACTCTTGACATGTCTGCAGAACATCTAGGGTCAAAACATCATGTACCTTCATTCAAAACAAGAGCCGAGTATTTTTGAAATGCTTATAATACTTCCGTGCTGCCATATCAAGATATAACTTATGTTCTGACTTATGGAATTATAGACAGAAGAAAAGAAACAGAGTCGCTCTTTTCTGACACTGCGGGAACAGGAGGATGTTGTTAATTACTGTGATTTGTCGCGTGCCAAACGCTGGGCGGGCACCATAGATGTGCTGCTTGCCTTTAATCCTGGAGAAAACTGGCACAGCATCTCCCACTTTAGATTTAAGGAAACTGAGGCAAATCGTGAATCAAATCAGATACAGTGCTGCCGATTGTAATCCCAGCACTTGGGAGGCAGAAACAGGGGCATCACCATGAGTTCAGGGTCAGCCTGAGCTACATTGTGAGTTCAAGGCCAAAATGTGCTCTCAAGACTCTGTCTCAAAAATAAAAGCACGTAAGAACAAAAAGGAGCGAGTCAGAATTGGGACTCCACAGCCCATATTTCTTAAGAGGGCTGATTTTTCAATCAAAGATTTATCCAGTTAACAGCCAAGACTAGGAACACCATCCTTCCCCAACACGCAACCGCATAATTCCAAAGAGGCTTTGTCTAAAGATTATTAGCCTTTAACCTGTAATTTCACAGGCAGCTTTGTTTGTTTCAGGATTATGGTTCATACTTATTCATTTGCTGGAGGAAAGCACGTAACAGATAGCAACCAAAGAGCAGACAGCTGTGGGCCAGTGTCCCTAAGGTCTTTGGAGTCACATGGTTCAGTGTCATCAGTAGCAGATGCAGATAACATCTGTCCTTTTAATGCAAAGAAAAGTCATCTTTGTTGGTCTGTGCCCAGGCTCCATGAGGGTGCCTTGGGGAATGTGTGTAAAACACTGGTCTCCTCCCTGGGCTTCCTTCAACAGAGTGTCAAGGAAAGACCCTGGGATCTGCATTTTAAAGTTTCAAAATTGATTTTCAGACCGACGCCTGTTTCAGAACAGTTTTAGTTACTTGTTGCTGTGACCAAATATCTGACAAAAAGCAATTTGGGGCAGGGAGGGCCTATTCTGCTTACAATCTAGGATCATTCCTTTATGGCAGGAAACAAGCCAACAGTCAGGGGAGACACTGCAGAACTGCTAACAGGAAGTGGTGGCAGGCTATCGAACTTGGGGCATTGCTGGAAGCCTTGCTCCAGATGGGTGTGATCACCGGGATGGATGAGCACCAAGAAGAGACTGTGACTGCCTGTTGTTCAAACAAGTGACTCTGGATAGCCTGGGCCATTTTTATTTATGCAATTTCAATGGTTTGCATGAGCAGTTCTCCCATTTGCTAAGATCATTGCCTTAATGTTTTCAGATAGGTCGTAAATTCAAAACCCTTCTTTATAAAAATACTCCCTAAGGGCAGGCACGATTGCTTAGTTTGTAGGATGCTTGATGCCAGCCTGAGGACCTAAGTTGGATCTCCAGAACCAACATGGTAGAAGTCAAGAACCAACTTCCAAAAGTTGTCCTCTGACCTACATACTCAAGTTGTGGCAAGCATCTGACACCACCGCCACTACCCTCACACACACAAAGTTAATAAAGGCAAGTTTTTTAAATGAAAATACTTTATAGAAGATCAAACCCAAGGGGCCAAAAAATAAAAATGCACTGATTGTAAGGAGCATAAACTAAAATAATGCTGTGCTCGCATTTCTTATGCATTAGAATGATAATGCTTCGAAAGCACCGGACTGTTCTCACTGATACTATCGCAGGGAGAATATATTTCTGAAAGCATGTGATCAAGCAAACTTCTTGGAAACCAATCTGGTCACATCTGTTTAGGCTAAGCACATATACACCCCTGACTCAGCCATTTCCCTTCTGAGAACCTATCCCTAAAAGTAAAACCCTTATGTACAAAACAACTGACAAGCTTTTTTTAAATTTTTTATTTTTTTATTAAATTGTGGATGTGTGAGTACATGCATGTGAGCTCTGGTGCCCATGGAGGCTAAAGGCATTGAGTCCCCCTGGTGCTGGAGTTCCAGGCAGGTGTGAGCCATCTGACTTGGGTGCTGGGTACCAAACTCAGATCTCTGAAAGAGCAGTGTGCTCTCTTAACTGCTGAACTATTTCTCTGGCCCAGAAAATTGTCAAGTGTCTTAGCTACTGTCCTAGTGCTGTGAAGAGACACCATGATCAAGGCAACTTATAAATGTTTTATAAAATAAAACATTAACTGGGGGGGGTGGGATGGGACTTGCTTCCCATTTCAAAGGGTGAGTCCATGATCATCATGACAGGAGGCATGGCAGCAGGTATGACTCGGAGCGGTAGAAAGCTTGCATCTTCTACACAAGTTGGAGTCCAAGCAAAAGAGACTGGGTCTGGCATGAACTTTTGAAACTTTAACCCCCAGCCCCAGTGAAACACCTTCTCCAACAAGGCCACACCTCCTAATCCTTTTTAGACAGTCTACCAGCTAGGGACCAAGCATTCAAACACACAAGGCTATGGGGCCCTTCTCATGTAAACTACCACGAGTTTTGGCAAGAATGTGGACCAATCTGAAGTAACATATGGTACCTGGTAGAATTTCTCATCAGTCACACTGAAGATTTGTTTGCCGGTAGCTTCTAAATGGACACACGTCCACATTATGGTGAAGTAGCAATACCACTCTCGGTGTGTTCCATTGGAGATGGGTGCATGAATTCACTGGAAGAGATGGAGAAGGATATTAACCATTCATACAAGCTAAAAACTGAAAGCTAGCAGTCATGGGTTGGGTGTTTGTTCCCTGGAAAACTAGGGGTAAAATTTAACTGCCTCTGTAATGGCACCAAGGGATGGAAGCTTAAATGGGCTCTACCTCGTGGGTGGGACTGGTGTTGGTAGAAAATAGTTAGCTAGACTTTCTTTCGCCCTTTTGGCTCTTCAACAGTTCTTCATGTGAAGAACAAATTCTGTTTCTCCAGAGGGTACAGCATTCAAGGCACCATATTATAAACAGGCCAGGCCTCTCCCAGGTACCCACCTACAGCCCCTTTATCTTGGATTCTCCATCCTCCAGACACGTGAGAAATAAATTTCTGTTCTTTCTAGACCACCCAAGTATTCTGTAATACCGCGGCACAAAAATGGACTAAGATACTACTCAGGCTAAGAAGAGAAGGATGGACAAATGGATTGTCATGTGAACTTTATAGCATATTGTGTGAGAATAGGAATGAGTACATTGTAACTCCAAGCATCGGGATAAACGGACCTTAAGAAATAATCTGGAAGAGTACAGATATATTTTTCCATTTATGTTTAGCCCCTGAACGCATGAAAACCCCTAGCAATCAAGAGGGTAGCTGCTAATGACCTACAAGGGGTAGGATGAAGGCTTCTGGGAACAGAGGATGTTCTGATGCCTCACCTGTGAGCTCTAAAGTCCACTGAGCTAAATGCCTCCTATTTGTGAACCAAGCTCTTGTCCCAAAAACAATCGCATGCATTGGGTTACTGAGTTGTTTTTAAAGAAAACCCTGCAAATAAAGCAAACACTACTCAGGAGGATGGCAACAAATAAAGTAATTAGCTGCATTATAGACACTGGGCAGCCCTAGAGAGAATGATTCCATTTTGGATACAGCAAAGTTTTAGAGAACATCCCATCTGGGAACAGAAGTATCAGTTTATTCTTTGACAAGTTCATATATGTATACAGAATATTATTTGAAAATTTCATACATATATGTAGTATATTCTTGAGACAGAAATTAAGTTAATTTTTTAATGTAGGCTTTAAGCAAAGTTTGCCTTAAGTGTCAGCCCACCCATTTATTTACCTTAAAGGGATCAGTACAGTATTTAAAAAAAATGAGTTTGTGCAGACAAATTTTATTATGTGTGCATTCATTGAAGCATGGGGTTACTCACTGACCCATTAAACAAAACCTGGGAGGAAGCATTTCTTTACGCTGCAGCCTAAGATATAAGAAAAAACAAACTTGTTTCCGACTTCTCTATCAAAATCCTAGCACGAAACCCTCCAATTCCTCAGCTCACTGGACAACCATGACTGCTGGCTGAACAGTATTTAATCTGAGTTGGCCATTTGGAATGTAAAAGTTGCAAAGCAATTATATTTTCAGGGCCGCTGGCTGGAGGGAAGCTGTACCAGCTGATGAGTTTGGATGTTGTGAAATGGGTCATGGCAGCAGATGGCCTTCCAAGAAGAAAAAAAAAGCCAACAACTCTGGCATGGTTGCTCTTTCTCCCTGACTTCCTTAATTGAGCCCCGCCATACAATAGTGGGAGCTCTCAGATCAGGTTACAGAGAGCTGGCCTGTTGGTGTGGCTAATCAGAGTGGTTGAGAAATAATATTTTAAACTAAAATTGCCCTATGTTGAGACCTGACTATGAAGTAAAAGCTTGGTTGTAAATCGCCATCATCATTAACATTTATGAAGCTCTCAGCATCACAGGCTGCACACACACTGGCTGGCTTGATCATGACCCAAAAATCTGAGCGTGAGGATTATTATAATCTGTACTTTACAAATGAGAAAAGAGTGAGATTCAGAGACTACACTGGCCAAGTTCAAAGTGGATGTTATTTTGGGTTTGTCGTATGAAATATGTAAAGTGTGAGGATGCTCTGAATTTACTAAGCTCAGAAGACCATATTAGGATCATGGTTTCTTTTTATTTAGATTGGATTTTTGGGGGGGTGTTTGAGATTTATCCCAGAGTCACATGCCTTCTAAGCACACAGTTTGCCATTGGGCTATACCTCCTCAACTGGGGTATGGTTTCTAAATTCCTTGTCCCACTAAAACATACAGGGCACCTTGGAGAAATGGACAATTCCGGAGTCAGGGCTGTAAATGTACAAGATGAGCCCAGAGCTTATCATACCAAATACGTGTGTGTATGTCTGTCTGTGTATGTGTATGTATGTATATATGCATGTATGTATACATACATACATATATATATACATGTATATATACATACATACATACATGCATACATTTTTTTTCTGGAATCATGTCAAGAGCTCTCAGAGCTCTTCCTGAGCAAACAAGAATAAATTGAGCATCAGCAAGAGTTGATCACTAAAATGAATGAAAACACGCAGAACACATTTGAATCCATGGGTTCCCAGTTGTCCTAAACCAGCAATACTGATATTCTGAGACTCCAGGGAATCAATGAACTACTACAAAACTTGTCGCTCAGGAGGAAGAATCAGTTTCCCCCTTACTACTAGAGTTCATTTTGCTCTTACATTGCAGAAAACTTAACTTATGTGCTTAAATTGAGCCTTTTCTCCCATGGCTTACAATTGGTGGTGTTTGAAAAATTATTACATACTTAGAGAATATAGAGGTGTTCCTTTTTTGAATGAAAAGGAAAGTTCTGCACACTGATGTTTGGGTAACTATTGCATCTGGAATTTACCTTGTATTTGATGTTTGGTGGGCCAAGAAATATTTTTCCCAGCTTTTCTTTCTCCACTGATTTATGATTCCAACTTGGACAGACACACCATTCTCCCACATACTACTGCATATTTTCTTGACTCTGTTGTGCTTCATTAAAGCATTTGTATGTTCCTGTGTCACTATTACAGTCCTGATCAGCATGGCCTTATGCCAAGCATCCATCTATTAAACCCTTGCTTTGAGATAAGCATTTTTACTGTCAGTTCTTCTAAGCTAGACTATTGGAATTCATTCTGATATGGAGCTAGTTTTGTTATTGTTGTTATTTGGTTGGTTTTTGTTGGCTTCTATTGGGTAGTGGAGGGTTTTAAGCTTTTCTGTCTTGTTATTTCTCCCAAATTTGTATTAGAAAATTTGTAATTAGAAGTTTCCATTATGAAAACTAAAGAAAGGTAAAGAAGAAACAAGATGAAAATAAAAATGAAATTCAAAGGAAATAGTTAAAAATAGAAATATGCAAAAACAATATTATGGCGCTTAAGATTTATCATATTTTTTATTTTTGTGTGTCTGTGTGTATGTGTACATGGATGCAGTTACCTACAACAGCCAGAAGAGGGCGAAAGACCCTTTGGAGCTGAAGATACAGGCAGTCATGAGGCAACTTCCTGTAAGAACATGTGTATGGGTCCTGGGAACTTAAATCTGATTCTGTGCAAGAACACTGCACACTTTAAACTGCAGCCCTTCCCCAACACTGTTAATAGCATCACCAATCAGAAGAGAAAGTACATCTAGAAATACAATTAATCAGCAGTTATTTCATGTTTTATGTATTGGATACTTTTTTTCTTTTTTTGTGTGTTGTGTGTGTGCATGCACATGTGTGTTGTGTGTGTGGATATGCATGTTTGAACATGTGAGTGCACATGTACTCACCTGAGTGCTCCTGGACATGGAGGCCCACGGTCAGTGTCAAGCATCAGCCTCTATTGTTCTTCTGTTTCCTTTAGTGTACAGGGTTCTCAGTCCAAGCCATAGGTCTCCTGCCAGCTTGCTCTGGGCATCTCCTGTCTCTGCCTCCCAGGCTGGAACTACATGTGGGGCCATCATACTCCCCAGCTTTCACATGGTTTTCTGAGGTTTCAAGCTCAAATTGCATAACCACTGCCCCGCCTCCCAGTCCCCTGAACATGCTTCTTCAAACTTGAATTTTACAGCATATCTAAGTTTTATTTCATAAAAGGGATTCAGACACTTGAGGTGGCTCTGTTTAAGTTTGTTAACAAAAATACTCATGCAGGAAACAAAACATAATATGTTTTTTATGCTTCCGATTTAACATAAAATGTCTTAAGGTTTTATAAAACATAGATCTTTTCAAAGTCTTTTTATTTGTAAATATTTATTCACATATGGCTGCATTCTGAGACTCTAGGGAACGTTTGCGTGTATGCATGTATGTGTGCCATGTGCACACCCAGTGCCTATGGAGACAAGAAAACAGTGTAGGATTCCCCAGAGCTGGAGTTAGCAGTTGTTGTGAACCACCACGCTGTCACTAGGAATCACACTTTGGTGCTCTGCAAGAACAGCAAGTTCTTTAAATCTCTGAGACTTTCTTTTCCAGGACGTCATTAAAGTGATTGTTAAAGGGAGCCAGGGGCCAATGGGCTGGCTCAATGGGTAAAGAACTCACTGCTCAAGCCTGATGACCTGGACCCACTGAATAGTGAAAGAACCAACTCCGTGGAGTTGCCTTCTGGTCTTCTCACGCATGTGCCATGGCACAGAAGTGCCCACACACAGCATATCACAGAAATAATAATGTGAATTATCACCTATACCTGTGCTACCAGTTCCACAGGAGGCTCTGGTAGGAAGTTACTAGCTATGAGCCCACCAGGATGACTCAGTGAGACAAGAAGAAAAAGAAGAGGAGGAGGAGGAGGAA
>LOJH01057518.1:0-11543 GCA_001685095.1 Ellobius talpinus | reverse complement strand
TTTATTTTGGCTTTTACTTCCTTGTCATTGTCCTTCATTGTGGGAAGTCAGGACAGGAACTCAAACAGGGCAGGAACCTGGAAGAAGGAGGTGAAGCAGAAGCCATGGACGACTGCTGCTTACTGGCTTACTCAGCATGGCTTGCTCAACCTGCTTCCTTATAGAACCCGTGACCACCATCCCAGGGTTGGCTCCACCCACAATGGGCTGGACCTTCCTTCACCAATTAAGAAAATGCCCCGCAGCCTTGTGTAAAGCCTGAACTCATGGAGGCATTTTCTTAATTGAGGTTTCCTCCTCTCAGATGGCTTTAACTTGTATCAAGCTGACATAAAATTAGCCAGGATGCCACCATAGATCCCAAATAATTTGAAGCAAGGTGGAAACCACTAGTCTCCTGTGACATTTTCAGAGCCCTGCAAATGGAACACTATTAGGGCAACTGTTTCACTTGTATGTAAGATGTCAGCAAGGCTAAACACTACATTATTTCATTGATTTAAATCAACTGCCCCTCCCTCTTTCTTTGTAATTGAGTACAAGTAAGGGGGAAATATCCACTTAACACATTCAATATTTCTTAAGCACAAGGACCTTCTAAAGGGACACTGCATTTAATTTTGTAGGCTGATGTGGATCCTAAGTTTAATTACACTCGCAAACTGGTCATTTGTCCTTACTCAAATTCAGTTCATGTACACATCCATTCACTGCCTACAAACACTGCAGTCAGAGGAATACAGAATTATCCCATTTAAAGATCAAAGGTCTATTCAAGGGCACACAACGGCCTGACTGGCATCAACATAGATGCTTAGAAATCAAAATGCATTTCTAGAACATTCTTGAATAATTACGTAAAACACATAGCACACCAACATCCCAAAAGCTTGTGCTGCCTCAGTAAGAGCTTTCCACATATTAGCATGTACTCTGCCTCCTCTAGAGGATGGCTTCTCACTTGACACCGCACGCAGAGAACTGAGCAGAGCCTGGACACTTGGTAAGAGAAAATAAATATTTATATGAAGAATGAACAAATCTGTACCTCTTGCATTTCTTACTAAATCTTCACCAGTCGGAATCAATAACCATTTGATTTATTCTTCTGCTGCAAAATTCATTAAACACATGGCAGCGCATTCCTGAAAGATCACACTTTGACAAGTCCCTTCATGATAAAGTCAAAAGCAGAGAGTTGGATGAAACAGAAGACAAATTAATTCCTCTGCACTCCAGTTTTCTTATGTAGAAAGCTGTGATGATGGTGCTTCTGTTGCAGAAGCAATGAAGGGTAAACTGAGGCAAGCTGCTGTGTTCTAGTCTGGACTGGACTCTCCCAGACACTCCCAGATTTGAGTGTAGAGGACAAATCCAAATGAATTTGGAGGACAAAACCAGTTACTGCTCTGAACATTTGGGACCAAATCCCAATAGAGAGTTTTGGGTAATAGTTTGGAGCACACATTTAGGAATTATCTTGTCTTAGCAAAAGAGAAAGATATTTCTCAAATCTGAGAATCCATGGATCCAGTGTAACTGATATATGTTCATAAGTGGACAAAACAGACTCTAAGCATTGTAGATAGGTGGGGTCTTCAACAGAGTCAATTCCAAAAGCCAACAATAGCTTCAAGGAAGGATGAAGGTTCTGGATGACTTTGGGGGCATGGTAAATGTAAAGAGGAGGGTTGCCTTGACAGCGTTTGCCATGGATTTTGGCTGTGCATTTGGCACTTAGTACACACATTTAGCAAGGAGCAGTAAATTAGTACTACATCTATAAAGCCTTGTTAGCCCTTTAAGAAATGCTCTTCTTTAATAGTCAAGGTTTAATTTCAATTATCATAGGCTCCAGGGATGCTTTAGAGGATCTCCAAGGGCTTCTGATTCTAACTTTGAAATGTTCTTAAGGCTAAATAATTTGGGAGGTTTGTCTGCACAGTGTGTTTAAATAAATTAAAACACACACTTTGTATTTATAGCACATTCTCTTTGTTCTTGTCCAAGCCTTTTTGTTTCAAAGCTTTTTCACAGTAAGTCTGTCAGGAGGAGGAAAAAAAACAAACACATGTAGGAATTCGTATGACCTAGAAGTGACACAGAAGGTAAGGATGGCGAATAACAAGAGCACTTGAGCACTAATGACATGCCCAAGGGCTGGATCACACTATAAGGAGTTTAACAATTTTGTGCATTTGTTAGCTACTGATCCAGCTCATAAATATGCTGGCACCAACCTACTATAAGACTCTAGAAGAGTCACTTCAGCCTGTGCTACCGTTCCCTCCACTTCTTCATACCAATGTCTGTATTGAGGGAGAATTCTCAACACAGCACTTGAATCATTTAATGAATTACTAGCTGATTTGACTAATTTAATATATCACTATCCTCAGGACAATTTGGAATACTGGCCCATAACTGACTTATAATACTTCCAGTAAACAAGCTACGTAGATTAAAGCATTCATAGTGAATGAATGAGTTAAAGCATGTGAGAATAAATATCCAAAGACAAATACCTGTGCAAAATGCCCAGAACTTTATCTATTCCCATCAATAGCTTGAAGAAATCTTTAAAATAATGATATGGGAAGTCCTTTCTGTCTATGTGTTGCTTTTATTGGTTAATGAATAAATCTGTTTCGGCCAGTGGCTTAGCAGAATAGAGCAAGGCGGCAGTTCCAAGCAGATAGAGGAGGAGAGAGTAGGCAGTCAGGGAGAAGCCATGGAGCCGCCAGAGGAGAAAGATGTGAGCTGCTAGCCGGAACCTTGCTGGTAGGCCATGAGCCTCGTGGCAAAATATAAAATAATAGAAATGAGTTAATTTAAGATATGAAAGTAAGCCAGAAATACACTTAAGCTCTTGGCCAAACAGTATTGCAAACAATATAGTTTCTGAGTGGTTATTTCATGGTCTGGGCAGCCAGGAACAAATAAGCAGCCTCTGCCTACAGAAAAACACTTCTCTATAATCCTCATCCCTTAAATTTATTCTCTATAAATCTATCCAATTTAACTTTATTTGGAGCATACGCTGTCTAAATAAATTATGTCATACATCTGTTTACTTTCTGTCCTTCCTCAGTGTAGTGAAGACTCCATGAGAGTCAGAGCTATGTCACTTGTTCCTTGCTACATCCATGGCACCTAGGACTGGTGTATGGGTTCAGTAAATATCCCTACATACTAGTGTTTCTCAATCTGTAGGTTGTGACTCCTTTGGGGGTCAAGCCACCATTTCACAGGGATCGCCTAAGACCAAAATTATGATTCATAACAGTAGCAAACAGAGTAATAAAGTGGCAATGAGAAAATTTTATGGTCAGAGGTCAGCACGACATGAAGAACCATATTAAAGGGCTGCAGTGTTTGGAAGGTTGAGAATCACTGCTACATACTATGGAATAAAGAAATTACTGTCAAAGGCACCTTCATACTATGGTCTTATTCAAACCACCACATTCACCCTGATCCTCATGGGCTCATATGTCTGAATATTTGGTCCTCAGTGAAACTGTATAGGGAGGGTCAGGAGGTATGGCCTTGTTGGAAGAGATATGTCACCTGGAACAAGTTTAAGGTTTTGAAACCCATTCCATTCCTAGTTCTCTCTGTCTTACGTTTTTTTTCTCTGGGTGTGAGCTCTCAACTGCTGCTACAGCACCATGCCTGCCTGCCTGCTGCCATGTTCCCCATTATGAGGGCCAGAGACTCTAACTCTCTGAAACTGTAAGGCTCAAATGAACTTTCTTCTGTAAGTTGCCTTGGTCTTGGTGTCGCATCACTGCAACAGAAAAGTGACTAAGACAGAACCAGAAAAAGTAACTAAGGCAGATGGAAAAGGAGAAAAGCCGCTGAGCTTAATGTGGGAATATGAAAGCGATGGGCACGGTTACAACAGATAAATCCTGTGAGGTCCTTATAAGCAGGTGAGAAGGCCATTTATCTTTCTCCCAAGCCCATTGTCATCTGATCTTCTTAACCTGAAGGTGAGTCTCCTTTACTCACCAGCTGAGAGGCCTGTCTGGCTGCATATGACAGAGGCCCTAAGTAGGCTCTCTCCTCTAGGAGGCCATCAAAACATACAATGATTTTATAAAAATTGTACAGAGTACCTCGTTGCCTGTGACATCTACCCTAAGTTTGCCAAACCCTGTTTCAAGGCTTGGGCAACTAAATCTCTCAACACAGATAGAAAAATAAAGACACAATCCCACTTCTGGCCTTACCTGACTCCCTCAGGGGAACGTTTTGAGCGGGTGCCAATGTTAATTCTTCTTTTTCACATAAAACATACTAAGGTATGATTGAATTGGCAATAAAACAATAATGACAAATTAACACATAATGGAATTTACAGTTGAAGTAATCCGTAGAGGAAGAACGAGCCGGGCACCACAACATGTGGCCACAATCACAGAACTTGAGAGGTGGAGGCAGAACAATAGTGAGTACCAAGCCAGCCTGACATAAACAGCAAACTTAGGTGGGAGGAGTGCAGAGAGAGAGAGAGGGAAAGAGAGAGAGGAATGGAAAAGTAATCTCACAATTGATCTAATATGTCTTCATTCTAAGATATAAATAGCATATAACGAAAATCATCATATGTTAAAGTACACACACATATCTCTATTCATCCCACTCCTCTCCCTCTGACCCTGGACATTTGTGTAGGTCTTGCACATCTCATTTACTTTAGCGGTCCACATTTATGAATAAAATAGAACAATATTCCTAACATGTAATATGTATTCTTGGCACAGATTAAAACAATACCTTTTATCAAAAAGATATACTGCCTTATTATAGTCCTCAACAGCAAATCAACAGGCTAAGGATACCAGCCTTTTAGCACAAAGTATGATGCAAACGCACAATAGAAAAACTAAAGAGCCGCTATCTGAAGTGAAGAAAACCATGTTTTCTTTTCTCTCCCAGCTCTTGATTATACACGTCTACTGATTGTTCTGGAACAGGCAAAGCTAGCTTGTTTTGAAAACTGTTGACTTTGTAGAAAAAAAAGAAATCAACAGTCATACACGAAGTCCAGGTACCCCATGGCAACAAAGGGTATACCTAGCCTCTTATTTTCAGTGCTGTATCAGTCAGGACCAAGCAAGGCAAGCAGAAAATCTCAGTTATCCTTCAGCATAATGCAATCGAAGGGGTTAGAGAGGTTTTGAAGGACTGAGGCACAAAGGGCACCTTGAAGTAGAAACATCCAAGCAGGAAGCATCTACCACCCCAAGGGCTGGTGAACAAAGTAAAGACGTTTTGATTGCTGGAGATTAGACACTTGGAGGGTGTCCCTCATGGAGTGGAACTGCAGGCCTTCGAGAGAGATACATTGTTGTGTTTGCATGGGAGTTGCCAGAGGCTGTTACAAGTCCCTGTGGATCTTCATTCTGGACATCTGGGGAAAGACTGTGCCTTCTGGTGCTATTCCTATGGCAAATGGGTGAGCTGAGTCCTAAGGTTCATATTCATAGGAATAAGAGGATGGAAGCTCAAACTAGGTACCACTGCTTCTAAGAAAGATGCTTCTGGTTGAAGCTGACAAAAACCAGGAACAAACAGTAAATATCACAAGTACGAAGAAAAGATGTCATCGGCAGTCCCTTCTTTCCTTGCCTCAATTTCGTATTCTTGCTTAATTAACTACAAAAACTAAAGAGGCATCCATTCATAGCCACCAGCCCACAGGAGGCACACAGCTGTAAAGAGCTCATCTGGTCAGACGCAGCTCTCTGTTCTCCAAAGCCCACTCAAATGAGCAGTTCTGTAAGCTGCCTTTTCCATCTCAACTGCTCTCTATAAACCACATTGCATCTTTGTGTATCTGGAAACTGTGCATTTCCATTCCAGAATGGTCCCCTTCCTGTAATCAAAGTTGGCATTTACATTGCATGTTTAACGAGAACTCTGCCACACTGTACCCTGGCTACTACAAAAATCAGATGCCATTAGAAGCTACCACTCTGGGTGGGACAGCACACATCAGAGAAGAGAGTGTCAGAAGGTGAAGAAGTATGCACTGTTCTCCAAAGGCAGCCCTGCTTGAGGGAAGAGTTGTATCTTTTTAAAATCTGTTTTCTTTTCTTTTTGATCTCGGTTTTACCACATATTGATTCAAAACCATTTCTTTAAAAAAATTGAAGTAAATTGAGTTTGATGTGATGTCAGTAAAGGAAAGATAAAAATCCAACCTAGCAAATCATCCAGAAAAAGGCCGTGAATGCCATGGCTACTGTTCAAGGTGCTTTCCAGTCCTCTTTTCAGCTCTTCCGGTCCTGAGGTAAGCAGTGCACACTGTCGATTTCACTTTCCAGGTGAGGAAACAGGAGCTCAGAGACACTGAAATGGTACTCCCCAGAACACATGGTCTGGAAATTCAGTCAGTGCTGCAGGATGGTGAAATGGGTGATAGAGCTGCCAGCGTGCCAGACCTCACAACACAGTATGGCCAAACCAGGAACAAGAAAATTAATCAAAGCCAAGAAACAGCCCTCTCTGGGGTGGTAAAGCATCGTGTACTACTAAGAATGCGAATGCTTTTGCAAAGAGGAAAATGAAAACACCTAAAGTGGTTAAGATTGATAGCAGGGGTATTGTTTTGTTCTGCTGTTTTGATTTATGGAACTAAAGAACAAAGTATTCAGAAAGATGTGCTGGTTTTCTGTTTCTGGGCTTGAATGGGACCTCCATGATCAATCTGTACAATGGCTTAGAGGAAGAGAAAATGCAGAGACAGAAAGGAAACTTTCTTAAAGTGCATTCTCACAGAATGTGCCTGCCTGTTTGTACCACAATTACATATCAAATAATTCTTAGATCAACAAGGGGAACATACCCTCCAAATTCTGCACCTTTACTTCCTTGCCATCAAAGACAGTTGTAGTAAAAGGAGTGGCGGGCTGCCTCCCGCCTGGCTATCTTGCACCCGAAATAACCACACAGAAATTGTATTAATTAAATTAATGCCTGGCCCATTAGCTCTATCCTCTTATTGGCTAACTCTTACACCTTGATTAACCCATTTCTATTAAATATATGTATCACCACGTGACTGTGGCTTAACGGCAAGATTCTGACCTACGTCCATCTCAGGCCGGAGATTCATGTTGTCTGCCACTCTGTCCTTCGTCCCAGAATTCTGTTCTGTCTTCCCCGCCTATCTGAGATCCACCCCATCAACTAGGCCAAGGCAGTTTCTTTAATAACCAATGAAAGCAACACAAATGCAGAAGGGCCTCCTACAGACTGTACCTTTGTCTCACAAACTTCCCTATGCTTCTCTGTTTGCTTTTCAAGTTGAAAATAAACCGGGGACATCTTTCCAAAATCAACAAGCATAGAGAAGACTGGTCCCTAACTCTCTTTCTATATGTCCTAAAATTTCTGCAACCATTTTGCCCTCCATATGAACTTATTCAATGATCATTTCCTATATGTTTACCATTAACATCAAAGCTGTAATATAAGTACCAATATATATATATATACCTTGTTTGATATCTGTGGGGTTAATATTATCAATTTTATATGCTCTAGAATCATTTAGGAAAGAAGCCTCCAGGTATACATATGAGGGATTATATAGTTAGCTTCTAGTCATGCCTGTGAGAGATTATTTTGATTAGGTTAACTGAGGTGAAAACAGAAGGGTGGGGCCATGTCCTGTACTTGCATCCTAGACTGCTTAAAATATGGAGCACTAACTAAGGATGGGCATTCACTGTTCTTGGCTTCCTAAGTGCAAAAGAAACTTGAGCAGCTACCTCAAGGCCCAGATGCCATAACTTGCCCACCAAAATGGACCATACCTTTTAACTATGAGTCCATAGAACCCTCTTGTCCTTGAGTTACTTATGTCTGGGGTCACAGAGAAGGTCGCTAAGATAGTATCAACATGCCCATTTTCAAAAGAAAGATTTCCCAAAGTAAGATTCCTGGCTTGACGGGCACTTAAACATTAAACCTTAAAAGCTAATATAAATTTTCCAAAACTGGGCAATGAAAATGCACATTGCATTCTGCGTTATCTCAGGGCATAGGGTTTTTTTTATTCTTTTGAAAATTTTCCCCAACATTAGTTGCTACCAGTCTTTTAGTTGTTTTGTTTAATGGCCAGTATACTGCATGTAATATAAAATCCTATTGTTTTATTCTTTTGTTTTCCTGAAAATCATAGATCCTTTTATGTGCTTACTGGTCATTTATACGCCTTATGTTATTACTACTTTATTTATATTTGTCCATCATTCTAATGAGATCCCTCTCTTTTTCCTTAAGTTGTTTTAACAGGTTAAAATTCTAATATTCTCTCTATTGTTTACCTCCAATTTTTTGCACATGATAGCCAAATCTAAAACACTCTGATAAATCTCCCCACCCACAAAATATTATCAGCATTGTCTCAAATCTGTATTAATAATTTTAATTATTACAATGTAAATAATTGGTGCCAGCAAGTAGGTTGTGGGTAAAGACAGCTACTTCCAAGTCCGACCAACTGAGTTTACTACCCAGAGAGAAGTAAAGAACTGACTCCAAGTTGTCCTCTCGCCTCCACATACACACTGTGGCATGAGTGTACACACACATACACACACACCACAGAGAGAATAAATATAATAAACTTTATATTAATAATCCAGGCATAGATATAACTTCCGTTTTGTTGCTTCTCATAATGTGTTACATGTATGTCAACACAATTCATTAAATGAATAAGTAGCTGTGATGGCCAGTCTTGGTAGTCAACTTTACTATATCTGGAATCAACTAAAATTGAAGAAACTGGGCACACCTGTGTGGACTTTTCTTGACTGGATCATTTGATATACATAGGCCTGCCCTAAACCTAGATCATTTGAGGTGGGAAGACCCGCCCTAAATCTAGCCCACACATTCTGCACAAAGACAAGGTTCTGCACAAAGTCCACAAAGTTAGTTTAAAAAGAAGCTTTTGCTTTTGGCCTGCTTATCCTTGTTCTTGTTGGCAACTTCTTCTACTCTGCTTCGGAGGCAACCGTGCACTGGTATTTGGATATACTTCTTCAATATTCTAATGCAGATCAAAGAGCAGATGAGGCATCCAGCCTTGGACTAAGCAGCTATCAGATACATCACCGTTCTGTTCTGTGACAGTTGTTGGTGGACTAGCCAGACTACAGCCTGTAAGCCAGTCTAATAAATTCCCTCTTTTTATGTATATATATACATGTGTGTAAGTGTGTGTGTGTATTCATTCTATCAATTCCATTATTCTAGAGAACCCTGACTAACACAGTTATTCTCCACTTGAGTCCAAATGTCGGCTTTGCCTCATAGTGAGTGTCTAACACCATGCAGATGCATCTGTGAACTCCTTGTCAGAACATCCTATCAATAGGTTGAAACCACCCCATAAAACTGTGTGAAGGAAACCAAAGAAATAGAAAAGATGTTTCCGTTAAGATAAATGGTTCTCAAAAATCGTGAAATTATTTCAGAAAGCACATTAAAATCAAGGAGCCAGAACCTTTTATTTTGGAAATATAAAACACAGAGTAGCTGTTCAAAAATGAATCAAGTAAAATAGGCAAATTAAGGCAACAGAGACTCCTCAGGAAAACATAATGGATTATTGTAAAAGAAAGAGAACAGTTAAACAATCAGGACTTAGTGAAAAAATGAAATTTGCTATTATTTTTTCACAGCAGAAAGTTATCCTTACACCTAGAAAATATAACATATACATAGAGAATCTTCAGATGAGGACATTGCATCATTAGAAGTAGTAAGGCAGTATACAACAAATGAACCAACTCAAACTGGCTTGAGCAAGTCACAAGATATACTGACCCACATAATTTAAATGTTCAAGAGCTGATGACTTCAGGTCTTTAATGATCCAGGGACTCATGACATCATAACTGACATCTTCTTAAACCTATTTTCATATCTCTCTTGGGTTCAAGTGGTAGCCAGACAGGTTCAAGAAATTTCCAAACAAATGAAGGCTCTCTGAGGGTCCACTATAGCATTAATGCTATGTCTACACCAAAGCTTCCCAAACCTATTACTTGATGGGAACCAATATTTTTGTGTTCAATCCTAAATCAGTCTATAAAGCTAGAAGAGTAAGTATAGAGCCAGTTTGGTTTCCTGACCCATCCTATGCTTTCCTAAATAAATTACTATGGAAGAATCCTAGATCACACATAAGACTTTTCAGGCTAGAAATGGATCCTATTAGAATGAGTAAAATAGTAGCTAGGAAGTTTTATATGATGAAAATGCTGAGAAATTGAAACACAAGTTTGTCATATGAATAAATATAGTGGTCCCAATCTAAGGATCCCCATTATCAATAGGCTGCCAAGAGAAGGAAACTGCCTTGAAGAAGATCAAGTCTCTCTGTCTCTTAGCCACTGTAGACCCTCACTAACTTCATGCTCTATCTCCTATACCCTCACCTAACTTCAGGTTAGTTCTCAAAAACTTGGCAGGCCACTGGAAGTCTTCAGAGATTTTAGAATATCCAAATGGTATTCTCTTGGCTAATTATTAGTTTACAGTGGAGAACATTTAGTTTCCTTGAAAGACCAAGGAAAGCTTTATTAGCAGACAGCAAGGAAAACACGCTGCAATGTTAATCAGCTACTTCATAAGTGGACACTGCAGCTGAACTTCTAGCCTCTTCTCGGGGTCCACATCCCTTCTTCACTTTAAATCGTCACATCCTTATTGCCCGTAGCCATCCACTTACCTCAGCACACCAAAACAGCGTGAGGAGACTATAGGCATGAGACATTTTAGAAGACTTCAAGGAGAGTATATGGAAAGCAATGAAGAAAACATGACAGGTAGGAGGGATGTTATTCTCACTCTAAAGTTTCATCATTACAAAAAGAGCCAATTTTTGATCTCTGAATACTATGGAAGATTCTCAGATACTGTGCTCTTAAGAAATGAAGAGAAGGATCAGTTTTGAGGAGTGCTTGCTGCTCTTCCAGAGGACCCACGTATGGGTTGCAGCATTCACGTTGGGAAGCTCACAAATGCTAACACCTCCAGTTCTGGTGGATTGTGGGTGCCCTAATATACAGAGGTACACATTCATATACATAAATAAAAGTCAAAAGTAATCTTGACAATAATGAGAGTTTCTTTTCATTTTTTTGACTTCCTCTTACCTACAGATTTCCTTAAGGTACTATTCTTGTCCTCTTTATTCCTACCAGATATTTTCTGGACTGTATGCACTGACTATAATTCTTCTTATTTTTTCAAGGTTTTAGGTATTAGCTTTAGGTGTGAAGGTTCACCAATGACACACAGCATAGACTACTGAGGGGCTGAAGATGGCCGGGCATAGGTGAAGGAACACATCCCCACACTAACCCAAAGCTACCATCTTGCTCGCTGGTCTAAGCTGTTAATCTGCAAGAGGTCCTGTATATGATGAGGTAGGAACTCTAAAATTATATGAGGAACTTTGAAAGACTGATGGAGGAGGGTCATCTGTCTATGTGTTACTTTCATTGGTTAAT
>LOJH01057516.1:0-11543 GCA_001685095.1 Ellobius talpinus | reverse complement strand
GGGAAGAGGGGAGGAGGTGGAAATTTTTTAATAATAATAATAAAAAATAAAAAAGAACTCTGGGAAGAATCAGGTGCTCTGTGTTTGCTGGCAATACACAGAGGAAGTGGGACACATGATACTGAAGAGACGTACTGAGCTATGTGACAAAATACTGATTGATACAAAAGGGTTAATTTAAAATTTAAGAGCTAGTTAGGAACAAGCTTAAGCTAAGGCCAAACTTTAATAGTTGATAAGAAGTTTCTGTGCCATTACTTGGGAGCTGGCATTTGGTCCAAAGAAAAACCTGCTACAAACAAACAAAAAATAATTTTTTGCATATTGGTCTTTCTTTTATGTATGGCTTGTTTTATTAATGAATTTACTGAATTTATGAGACTCCACTTTCTTTCAAATCCTTGAACAAACATACTCAAAACATAGAGAAAGCTCTATCTATAGCTGAAGGCTTGCATCTATGGACATTAGTCATACCTGCTTCAAATATTGGTAATAGGTGATGACTGTCCATTACTATACTGACATGGCATCGAAATTTATGTTTTACTAAGTGTTTCTGTGCACAAATTCAATAGTATAAATAAAGTTGGTAGCAGAATTTGTTAAAAGCAGAAAAATAAGTAATTTTCAAGAGGAATATTGAATAACAGTTAATATTGGATCTCCCTAAAATAAAAATAGACAATGAACAAAATATGGGTATTAACTTAGCATGACTTGGTTTATATGAAAATAACTAAAGAAAGAATCATATAAATGCCATCATAGTGAAAATTTAAACCAAGTAAACAAATTGAAGTTTCTGAGTAGTACTAGTGTGTATGGAGAAATAATATTGCTTTGAATTCTTTTTAGTATTTGATAGTCAGTAATAATTACTAAATTAATATTTTATTTCCTTAGAAGTTCATTCTTCTAAAGAATGCCAAGGTAAATGGTGTCTCCTCATTACTTAAGTACAATATAAAATATTGTCATTTTATTTTTCCCTAAAGTGGCAGATAGAAGATAATTTTGCATGCATAGTTTATTTTTCATTTTAATTCATTTCCCCTGAGGTTTAAATTTTCTTTCAGTTGGTAACAAGGATGTCAAATCTTTACTGCAAATTTTAAAACTGCAAAATGGAATGCTTAGTATTTTAGATCTTATAAAGCTTAGGTTAACATAAATTCTATTCATATATTAATAAAAATTAATATATATTAATATATTATTATATATTAATAAGAAATATCTTCAGCTAAATACTGTGATGGTTAAATTTCATAGTAGTATTCTCATCTTAATTCTTAACAAATACTTTACTTTTGTGGAGGAACAGAATTTGGACAATTATTAAACTTCATTGTTTGGATTGTAAAAGTCTTTCTAGACAAATCCAGGAAGAGTTCTCAGTGTTGCTAGTATTTATCTCACGAGCACAGCATGTAGAACAACTGGTTTATAGCCAGAGATCTGTCAGAAAGTCATCAATCTAGCTTATGCCACCCTCAAGTAAATACATACAGATTTTAAAACGGGAAAGTGTTCTACTTTTTAAACCAAGAAATGAATATATAGCACAATATTATAATATTCATCTGACTTTAATACAAAATATCTCTTTCCAAGACTAACTTAAAATCATTTTCTTCCCCCTGATATTCAGAATTCTTTAAATTTGTAACAATCACATTTGAATGTCTGCTAAAATGCAGCTTAATGCCTAAAGCTGCTGTAGTCATCTATTATGCTTGGGATTGTCTTCAAGAAAAGACATCAGATTGCCTGGGAGCCTGTAGGGTAACTCTTGACCGCTGAGTTCAGTTTTTGAGTTAACTGAAAATTGAAAATCAGAGCCACATTAGCTGAAATGTCAATGGAACAACCTTTAGCTAGAAACCATTGGTGAGATGACTTCCTCAAACATCTCTCCTCAGATCTCAAGTGTGAGTTATATGAATGGTGATGTTGGAAGAGCTGAAAGGATATGGTGGAGAATAAGCCATAATCAAAATATGTTGCATACATTTTCAATTAAAGTTTTAAAAAATAATAAATTGATGTTTCATTTTCACATTGGAGCATGAAAGCTTGCTAAGTTAAATTAGTGTTTCCAGATAAGTTAACTCTTATTCGGCTCCAGAAGAAATACTCTCTTATTATATTTGAGGTGAGACTGTGTTTTTAATCTCATATTGGAAAAACAGGAAGCTCAGTACAAAACAATTGATAATGACCTGAGAACAAACCAGATCTTTGTCCGTATTCCAGTAGTAAATGATTTAGCTGTTTAACTAAAAGTGAGGAGAGAGGGAGAGACAATATTAAAGCAGGGAATAGTTGTCCCTTTATACTTCTATCACATTTGAAAGGTCACATATCACAGCAACTGTGGACATTGACCTTCAATCCAGGCAGCCCTGGAAGCACACGGGCATGACCCTGATTAGCTCTGTGCCCTTGTAAAAGCGCCTCACCATCTCAGCTCTGCTCTATCCAATGAGGATACTAAGGAAGTATGCTAAGTGTGAAGAACCCGACCTGATCAAGAAAAAAGCTCCTGTGCATGCTAGATGTCTCCAGTTTCATTTAAATTATGACGCTTACACAGTAAACATGACCACAGTTATGAGCCAAAGAAAGTCATAACAGTATATTTTAATTTTTTTTCTGAGTAACTACTTGATCACAGAGTGATATCTTATTCCAGGTATTACAGAACTGTGGACAACCTGGAAGGCAGAAAGTTATAAGGGCTTATTTTAAGTCATTGCAGCCAAGCAAATTAACATATTTTAATAACTCCCTACATCATCGTAATAAGCCTGAGGCAGTTCCAGCGTGTGTGGGCTGAGGTGAGGAGACAGTACTGAAGGAAAGTAGATAAAGTGTAAACAAATTCAAAGATTATAGCAGTTAATGGAATAGGGAGAATGCGATTATACCTCCAAATGCAAGGGAAGCAGTGACATAATTTAGCGAAATTGGATGGTTAACAACTGCGTCCTAGTAACACTGAAGTTCAGAAAGCATTCCAAGGATTCGTTTCACCTTTAGGAATAATCCATACAACTCATTAAAGAATACTGCTATCTTCATAACATTATGGGAGAAAAATCTAACATTATTTTTCCACTGTAAGGAAATCCAATTACCTAAAACCTGACAACAATCACTATCTAAAAAGAACAACAAACCTAAGTCTCCACTAGCAAACTGCTTCACTAATGTAGTGAATGAACACATACAAACACTGCAGTGTGCTATCATAAGCCATGGATATGACTGTTCGCAAATTTATGAGTGTTGGCATTTAGGGCAAACCAGGTGATCAATTCATCATATTAAGATTACAATAACTGACATCTCTCAAATTTTATAATCACTCTTAATATTAGCAATTCCCCTTAAATGTGGTCCCATCTATAAATATTTTCATTCATTTCTAACAAAGAATAGCCATTTAAAAAAACTGAAAATTTAAGTTAATTAGGCTTCAAAACCATATCCATAACTATTAATGTTTTATTTAAGATTATTTTTCACACCTTAAATTTACCTACAATCTGGTGATTATACAGAAGTTGCACCTTCTAAGTTTATATTATATTTTTTTTCTAAAGTTGTCATGAGCTATTCATGTTTTTTCTTAATGAAAGTAAAGTGAGGGCTTGCTCTCAGCAAATTAGAACAAGTTAATAATTGTCTGAATCATGCTTTACATTGTAACAATTTAATTTGTGTTTAATTGCAATGCAATGAATATCATCCTATTATACTCTATGGCTTCAGATTATAAACAGGCTCTTAGCTTCTACAAGATGCTTGATCATAGAATTAGATAAAATAACATACTGAATTTTATTGCTCTGCTAGAAAGCTAGAAACTACAACCTCAATATGCAGATTTCATAGTTTTGAACATTCAGAAGCAGGCCAGAACACATCAGATATTTCTTGTTTTCTTTCATTTTCTCTCTTTTCATTTTTATTTGTTTGTCGCAAGAAATATTTATGAAGCCAGGTGGTGGTGGCACACACCTTTAATCCCAGCATTCGGAAGGCAGAGGCAGGTGGATCTCTGAGTTCGAGGCCAGTCTGGTCTACAAGAGCTAGTTCCAGGCCAGGCTCTAAAACTACAGCGAAACCTTGTCTTGAAAAAACAACCCGCCCCCCCAAAAAAAAGGAAAGAAATATTTATGAAATACACATTTCTTTGTAAGAAAAATTAAACTTCTTTTTCAATTTGAATTGATCTTTCTTGGCTTATAAATGTATACTTTTTCATTGCTGTAGTTTAGGTTCAGGGTACAGTTAGTAAGATTATAGTGTTGGTTCCCTGTGGTGTCTGACTTTTAAATAAAACAATTTAACCAAAAAACAGCAATCTCAGTGATTATATTTATCTCAGCATGCATTCTACTTTTCTCTGGTTTAGACAATTTGAGATATAACAAAGACCCAGGACTTCTATAAATTCTACACACTGTATAGTTTTCACATCAGTATGCAAGCCCGTCCTGACTGATGCCTCCCATCTCTGCCTGGCTTCAATCTCTAGATATGAGCATAGCATAGAACTTCTATCCTACTCAAAGCCAAGCACTTGTAGATATTCACATAGAATTTTCCTTCATGTTGATAGGCAAGTGTGACACTGCTTCCAGGTGAAGAATAAAAGGAAACCATGACAAAAATAAAGATTTATGCAGTTAGAAACATGAAATCAAAAAATATTTTCTTTATTACTCATATTGAAATTTCTCAAAAGTGGTTCACTAACTTTCAAGGTTATTATTTTTATTTACTCTGAAATCCATTTTACTTGTGTTCAATGCTATTATTTCCGTCTACCCCGAAAATGCTGCTTTTTCATTGTGTAAAATGACACTAGCAAGGAAATCTGGTTCCTCATTGTATTCATAAATTTGGGGTTTGTAGCATTTGTTAAATATTTACATTAGTTTTTATTACTTATACATGCAACACTAGTATTTATATTATTATTCTACTACCTCTAAGAAACCTTAAGGCCAGGGGACATGACCAGAATATCGGACTGATTGCCTGTTTCCTTCCTAAATGTGAAGGAAATGTCAGTATGCCCTGACACTTCGCTTTTGCACAAAAAGGAGAGGAGTTTCATTAACACATCTTCTGCTCTGTCCTGAACTTGAAAATTTCTAGCTGTCTATGGAATGAATAGAACATATTATGAGATATAGGGTGGTGTATGCCATAAAAATAACTAAAAATGGGAAATAGAGAACAACAATTATTTTGTGTTCTGGGACCTCCTTCAGCCAATAACCTTTTAAGATACTGCACACTTTGAGCATGGTCTCATGCACTGTAAGTGCAGATGAAAAGCATGCATACCCCCGATTTTTTTTTCTGGATTCTGGTCCCAGTTCCCAGTGGACACAGAGTACTGCAGATCACTACCCTTACTGTGAAATAAACCCCAAATAAATAACCTTTGTTATACTCCATTCTGCCCTATTGTGAAACTTTTTGATACTACTGCAATTTTTCACATCAACAAGGCCAGATTCTTTTATAGATAAATAATATGATGAACTAAAAAAATTAGTACTTATATCATGAATAAAATAGTGTCAGCTAGAGTAAAAGCTAAATTGTCTCTCCTTTAAAAGAATATGATTGGAAGTTTTGAAAAGGTATTTTGTATAACTTAAAATGCATATGCGGTTTTGTTCTAGTTTCATTCCTGTTGCTGAGATAAAATACCTGAGAGAAAGTAACTGAAAGTAAAAAGGAGTGTATTTAAATTAACAATTCCAGGTTACAATGTCAAAGTAGGGAGATTGAGGTATGAACTTCAAGCAACTACTCACAACACAGTAACAGTCAAGAGTAGATATAAAAAATGAAAGTGTGCGTTTCTTGCTTGTGTTCACCTTACTTTCTCCATCCTTTTTATTTTATTTTATTATTTTAATTAATTAATTAGTTTTTAAATTTCATTTTACTTTCCAACCACAGTTCTCCCAAGGGGAGTCAATTGTGGCATATTAAGTTGGGACAGGACTAAGTCCTTTCCCCTTGTATGAAGGCTGAGATTCATATACCACCATAGGTAATGGGCTCTAACCAGCTAGCTCATGCACTAGGGATAGAATAGTTCATATTCTTCCAATAATAATTCTTCCAAGGAATACACACACACACACACACACACACACCTTTCTGGCTTTTCTACATCAGTTAACGTAAAAATGACTACTTATTTCCTATTGAAATTTAGACAACGGCTATGGAGACCTTCCTTCCAGATGATTTTGACCTCTGTAAAGTTGATATAATCTAACAGCACAAGCTTGATGTTATTTTTCTTCAAAGAACCTGTATGTCTATCTTTTTGTCCCAAGTAGAGTTTAATTTCTCTAGTAGCATCTTTTGCAACCTTCCAAACATATCAACAATTTTGTCATTGTTAGTATATTTTGTATTTCTCTCCATTTTATCTTGTATATATGCATTCATATATATATATGAAATACAGGTTTATACCTTTGTATGTACAACACATTGCATGCATTTTCCCAGATCTTTATTCTGATTACCTGTGTCTTCTGTTATTAAAATGCACCCACTCATCTCATGAACAGGTAAGTCAGTTACGAATGTGCCTAAGTTTATTCATTTCCATAGTTAATTAAGGCTATTCTAGCCGCAACATATTAAAAATGTTTGCTATCATGCTCATTCTTCATGCTGAAATTCTGAGAACTTAAATTCTGACCTATGTAGAGTCTGTATCTTCGACTTCATTAGACAAGCTCAAGTTGTTCCTGCAAGAATATATGGAAAATAAAGGGTTGACTGAGGGTGAGAATGGGAACTTAGGTTAGAGACAAGGATACTATGAGGAGAGATAACTAACAACTAATCAAGATAGAATTGAGTGGGAAGATTCCTCGCTGTTGTCTAGCTGACAGAGAGCCAGAAGTTGCTCTGCATGTGACTGGATGAGAAACATGGTTCAACAGTCCACAGATCCTAGTGGACAGCCCACTTATATTATTTTCTCAAACTGGCATGCTATTAAAATAACTCCAAATGACATGTTATTAAATGGAATATCTGTATCACATCATTTCTCCCTAAGGCCTATGGATCATTGCAGAAGAAGGAACAGGTTTTAAGAGTCGGATGATGTGATATTCACCTCTGTTGCTCTGAATATGTTTTATTACCATTGGTTAATAAAGAATCTTCTTTATTCCCTGGTTTAGAGCAGGGAAGAATATATCTAGGTGGGAAAACTAAATTGAATGCAGAGAGAAAGAAGGCAGAGTCAGGCAGATGCCATGCAGCCGCCCAAGAAACAAGATGTGAGGTAACATGCCACAAGCCTCATGACAAAATATAAAATAATAGAAATAGGTTAATTTAAGATGTAAAAGATAGCTAGGAATATGTCTGAGTCATTGGCCAAACAACATTGTAATTAGTATAGTTTTTGTGTGATTATTTGGGTCTGGGTGGCCAGGAATTCAAAGTGCTGTCTCCATTTACAGCCAAACATGGTGGAAATAAAGAAACAGTGCTTTCTAGATACAATGGGGAAGATACACACATATTAAAAGGGGTAGAGATACTAAGCAAAACACCTGAACAAGCTTAAGCAAGAACAATCTCAGCATCCAGTAGGGAGGTGGACATGAAATGTCATAACTACAAAAGAGATATTGGCAGTTGCTAGCTTCTCAAAGGAGAATCAATTTTAAGGATGTGCTCCCTCATAAGTTGACCATGCTCCAAGAAGATGCCTTGATGCCCCTGGGCAGCACAAACTGAACTGAATAAGTTTTTAAAAAACAATGTCACAAAGTCTGATTGATAACAAAGACGGGCTGATCTGGGAGGTTTTATAAGGTCAGCATAATCAAAATACATTGTATGAAATTCTTAGAGAACTAATTTTAAATGGAACATATGAAAGCCTTTATTATTCTATCCTCACTAGCATCCATTCTAAACAAACTTCTAAAATTCATTAATTAATAGCAAGTGACATTGCTAAACTACATTAAGATTTAATTTTTATTTTCATAATTATTAATATAATATCATTAGAAATTTTATTATGAATATCATGTTAATCAAAAGAAGTACTGACCATGTTTGAGAATTCTTATTTAACAAAAGTTCCTATAATTCTATTATGATATTTTACCAAAGTCAGGATAAAGAAGTGTTTTTGAATTTGTCACACCAGGAAGTAGGAACCTGGGCATGCACTTTTTAATTTAGTTATTTATTATGACTCCTTTAATTAGGTGATTATGGAAACCTCTCCCTGTTTCTGCTTCTCAGCTCAGGCTGTGCAGGACCTGCTGCTGGGGAGTCATCTTCCATAGAAGAGTAAAGAATGGGCTCACAAAAGGAAACACATACAGGGAGGCTAATAGAGAAACAGCAAAAGAAATTCCAGGGCACCTGAGCAGAGCAACAACAATATACCCCGGGGAAACTAGCAATAGGTCAGTGAACTGAAGCAGGATTCCTAACAGTTTTCTAGTTAGCCGTTTTCTCTGCTGGTCTTCTAAACAGTGGCCTATATTTGACTGAGAGTAATATGTTGACCAATCCCATCATAGTGCACAGAGACTCTCTACTTAATAATAAATTGGAAAATGACTTTAGACTAGAAAAAAGTACCAGCAAAAGAATTTATATTGCAGTATAAGAGTCTCTCCTTAAGTACTATACAGGAAACAAGATGAGGAATTTTAAACCAATTATTGATATTTTAAAATCCACTCATATAAATATAGAGAGGACAACTGACTTAAGAAAAAAATCAATGGCTTTTAATTGACCACATGCCTGCATAAGTCAACACCATGGAGCGTTTGCTAAAATAAGATAACGAAATAATAGAATCTTTTAATGGAAGGAAAGTGTCTAAATCAATTTAGTACCATTGTTGTTTATAACTGACTTAGGCTCTATTTGCCTTGGGTGTCATGGTTTCTTGAAAGATAATCTAAAATGAAACAATAAGGAACTGCCTTAAGTTTCTAAAGGGTGTGGAATCTGCAAATATAAATAAAAAAGTCACAGAGGCTAGACACTTAAATTAAAAATAAAATTATTAAGAGTGTTTCTACATAATGTCATTTTGTCATCTTGTTATCATTTCTTTTGATTTTTATACAAATGGTGTCATATTATGGATGGAGATTTGTTTATTTGAATTACGTTTATTTATATACTTTTTAAATTTTTAATCAATATGCAATCTTTTTCTGTTGAAGCTATAAATTGTGCTTTGTATGTATATACATATATTGCTATATATGTTGGTATTTTTAAAACAAAATGTCAAAGCATAGATAATAAAGACTGTTTAATAGCCAATCATTAATGGGATATTTATAAGACCCATTCTACAGTTCACAGAGTATTTCAAGAAACGGGTGTAAAGAAAGCAAATAAGAGCTGAAAGAATGAGTGTGTATGAAATGCCGACTTTGGGCATGTTATGACTTTTGCACTCAAGAACATATCAGCTATGATTATTGACATGAGAACTCTGCATGATGGGCTCTGTGTATCCTGTGCTGGAACCAAGGAAGGAATAATGAGTTCCCCCACATGTCTGAATATACATGATGATAAAGGTTGCTAGGGGAGAAGGAATATATTTTCTTTGGCAGTGTTATGATAAGATGAAAATCATTTTGTAAAGAAATATTTTCTTGAGATCCTGCTCTTCCTACAGCAAACAACTTAATGGAAACTCTCTGGAGGAAAATACAACTAGAACAAGTTAGTATGGAAAATGGAAGGGCACTAACAAGAGCGAGGAGCAGAAGGATGGGGGTTGCTAGGGTATGGTGGGAGTGAAATGATCAAAATACATTTTTCACATGTGATAATGAAAGTGACTGTTCTTGAAAATTAATACATGCCAACATGTCAGAATGAAAATATACAAAAATAAAAAAATGTAAAAAATTAAAACTGTTATGTATTAGATAAAATACAGTCATCAGCATTGTACATAGACCTCAACATTCAATGATACCCTCATCCATTTAGGGTACATTAGAAAGCTGCTGCATTGTTTCAAAACTATAAATTGGGTTTTAGAGACATAGTAGACAACAAAATACAATTTTGGAAGCAGGGAGACTGGTCAATTGCTAAAGTTATTGCACACAACCATGGGGAACTGAGTTAAATTCCTGGGCTTCTCTTAATAAATCTGGACAAAAAATGCTGATGATTGTAATTCTTTTACCTGGGTACACAGAGCTGGGCAGAGTCCTGAGTCTTGTGAGAAAAGCCTATATCTAATTAGTAGATAGGAAGCTAGTGCGATACACTAATTCCAAATTTCATGTGGAGGAAGGACATACCAGGTTTACCTCTGAACTCTACAGTCCCATTCATCTGCAGAGACATGCATTCACACGTGCACACACAATACACAAACATAACACTGTGTTTAAAAATCAATAAATAATAATTATGCACTAAATATTCTGTCCAGAAATATGGTAAAAATTAAACCTGAGATTTCATGCCACAAAAAATAGTATAAGTCATATTATGAGAAAAAAGAAGAAAATAGATAATAAAAGTGGTTCTTTATTATGGGAGGGGGTGCTTTTGAGGTAAGGTTTCTCTGTGTAGTTTTGGAGCCTCTCCTGGAACTTGTTTTGTAAACCAGACTTGCCTCAAACTCACAGAGATCAGCCTGCCTCGGCCTTGTGAGTCCTGAGATTAAAGGTGTGCACCACCAAAAACCACTTGGCAATAGAAGTGGTTCTTAATATTTTTTTCCCTGTTTGAGAAGGTGGTCAATTGTGACACTGTAGAGCTATGATGTGTGCGGGTTAAGGATAAATGATGCAAATCAACACTGGAGGCAGGAAGGAATAGAGAGCCAGGCAGGCAAGCACGCACATATCAATGTAGTACTATCGAAAATTCAGTTGTGAGTCATCACATCATCTCATGATTCAATACATACGACCTGTACTTACTTTCCCCTTCTATAACAGTGAATTAGCTGCCTCTGTCTCCATCCTTTCATTGTTATGCTAGTTGTCACCTTCACTGTTCTCATCCAGTGATTCCTCTGTAAACCACCCCTCATTTCCGTACATTACATCCCTTTTAACTTTCTCCATGGAAACGCTCTCATTACATTGTAAACATTTCAATATACTGTCATTAAAAATGCATGCTTAGCTTCTTCTCCCGGTGGCTTCTGCATCGCTGGTGGGAATGCAAGCTGGGACAACCCCTTTGGATGTCAGTGTGGCCATTTCTCAGAAAATTAGGAAACAACCTNGTGCTCAGCTATGTTCATAGCAGCATTGTTTGTCATAGCCAGAACCTGGAAATAGCATAAATGCCCCTCGGCCGAAGAATGGATAAGAAAAGTGTGGTATATTTACACAGTGGAGCACTACACAGCAGAAAAAAATACGACATCTTGAATTTTGCAGGAAAATGGTTAGAGCTAGAAAACATTATTTTGAGTGAGGTAACACAGACCCAGAAAGACAATT
>LOJH01057514.1:11642-21860 GCA_001685095.1 Ellobius talpinus | reverse complement strand
GGGAGGAGGTGGAAAATTTTTTTAATAACAAAAAAAGTGTCTGAAATAAAAAAACAGTTATAATGATTGCTGCTAATTACACAAATGGTTTATTTTCTTGTTTTTGAAAACACATTTTCAAGTGATTATGATAAGTATGTATTATTTTGTAATAAAAAGAATTGAAATGCAGAAAAAAAAGAAGAGGCGGTAGGAAGGAACTGGGAGGAGAAGATGGCAGGGCAGGGGGAATGAGGGGAAATTGTAATCAGGAATTGTAATCATACTATATGAAAAAAATCTATTTTCATTAAAATGAAAGAAAAAAAGGAAAGAAAAATAAAATAAATAAAAACCAAAAAGAAATAGTGAAGTTTAATACACAAATTACAATAAGATATTACAGAAAATATTTGACCAGATATACGTACTCCATGGATACAAAGTTGATGAATGAAAAGGAAATGCAGAGAAGGAAATTGTGGCCAATAAGCAAGGCTTTACATAGTTAGAAAGTTACTTCTTGGAAACGCAAAGAAATGGCCTGACGCTGAAAATTAACTCATTGTTTTAAAATGGCTGTCAGATTACATCGAGCAATTTTTCCTGCAAATATATTTAATTAATATGACATTTTGAAATTTACATATAAAATAATTCTTACCTTGCATGAGAATTTTGGGGCTCAAGTTTTAACAGAGCTGTAAAATCATGTATGGTTCCAATCCAATTTTCATTTTCAAAGTAATACATTGCACGCTTCATTAAAGCATCTGTTCTCTTGGGATCATAGTAAATACACTAGCGTGGTGAGAGAATGCAAACATGTTACACTAGCGTGGTGCAGGGATGCGAACACGTTACACTACAGTAGAGTGAGGATGCAAACACGTTACACTTGAGTGGTGAGAGAATGCAAACATGTTACACTAGAGTGGAGAGAGCATGCAAACACGTTACACTAGAGTGGTGAGAGGAATCAAACATGTTACACAGTGAGAGAAAAACTAAGACAAGGTACAGTCAACTTAAGTTTACATAAGAGAAACCCACTTCAAGATACTAAAAATTTCAAATCTTTAAGGATTATATTAAGACATGTTCCACCATCAAATTTTTGAGAGGGAATATCATCCACGAGGAAAGATAAACGGTAAATATAAAAACAAAGCTTTTGACCACTGAAACTTTCACTGACAAAAATTCCTGTGCCTCCTAGCAATCTCAGATGCTACCCCCATTAAGTCTCACCCATGTGACCTCCTAAGCATGAGCTGATGGAGGACAACATTAACAGACACAGGACGGTAGATGGGGAAAGAGCAGGAGTCCTCATCTCTAAACAGAGCTACAAGCAACTAAGGAATGATGAGATTGGGATGAATATTCATTTCTAGGGAAGAACATACCAATTGGTTATCCAGGATCCAATGGACAGCCCTCACAAAATACATACAAGTAGCTTTATACAGGTTCAACAAGTTATAATTTGGAGAGTGTGTGTGTGTGCATGTGACAGCAATTAATGAAAAAAGAGATGGATTTTAAGAAGGGCAAGTAGGGATATGCGGAGGGAGGATTGAAAGGAAGAGGGAAGGAGAAATGATGTAATTATAGTATAATCCCAAAAATAAAAGCATTGAAGAGTGAGGTTGCGCTGTCTCATACTATTCTGTCCTGACACTGGGTGAGAGAGCTGAGCTGATTCAGTCACAGAGGCTGTAGCTTAACCTAGTCCCTAAGATGAGAAGACAAATGATGTGGCTCATAATTACACACTGACATACAAAGCAGGAGAGGGTAGAGTCTCACGAACTGCAGCACAAAGGAAGTCTCCAGGGATGTTCAAAGCAGAAAGAAACATGCTAAGGAGATTGGGAATTGTTTATTTCCGGTTGTTACAGTAATCTGTTGTTAAACTACTGGTGTCAAATGCAAGAAGGGAGATGAGTCAATAATTACTAATTTTTAAATGTTTTCCTTAATTTGGAGATTATAATATATCATTTCTCCCTTCCCTTCCTTTCCTTTAAACTCTCCCTTATATTCCTCCTTGTTCTCTTTCAAATTCATGATCTTTTTTCATTGTTATATATGTATGCATATAAATTCCTAAATTAAACCTATTCAGCACGTGTAATGCTACCTGCATTTTCAAAAGAGATTTTTAGTTACTTCTAGATCAGAAGTTACAAACCAACAATACTTTGCATAAATAGAAGAATGTCAAGCTAAATCAACAAGTGACATGGCAGTTGGGAACATGCACAAATGATTTAGTTACGCAATTTCTTTTAATTTGCCCATTATGCTAAGGACTAAGATTTATAGTTAGAAGTCAGTAGATCATCAAGTCTTGCTGCAGCCAGGGGAGTCATGTTGCCTTGATGGCACCCTCAGGGTGCGATTCAATCAAAAGCTCACTTCCTTGCCAGGTATCCCAATACCTACAAACAAATACAGATACCTCCATCCAACCTTCTTTCCTTCATGGCGCCATCATCATTTTATATCTCATGTATGTGTCTATATCTTTCCTTAAGTAACTTTTCTTTGATATCTGCATAACCCAGAAACATTTCTATGCCATTCATCATTTTTCTACTATATTATGTTTGTAGTGCCTGGGTCAACAAATATTTGTGAATGAAATAAGAGTGAATGAATCCGTGATCACAGTCTCTTCAAGAGCTAGTAGGTCCCATGAAGACAGCATCAGCTGTTCAAGAGTTAACAGAAGGAGAAAGGAAATTTTTCTATTATCTAAAGAGAAAAGGCAGTTTTCAAGGGTCTCTAAAACCACATTTCTTAGTCCAAGAATAGAGAACCGGAAACGTTGAGACTTCTTTGGGATTGCTTCAATGTTTCATGTCTACCTTTTATTTTCCATTTATTCACCAATGGTTTTAAATCGCAAAATTGGTGATAACAACATACCAGCAATGGAAGGGCTAGTTCCTAACTTAGAATTAGTTTGGTTATATAAAACACATGATAACTGTTAAAAATGTTTGCTAGGGAGCTGGAGAGATGGCTCAGTGGTTGTGGGCAGTTTGTTGCTCTTGTGGAAGAACGGGGCTTTGGTTCCCAGGACCATGGTGTGCCTCACACCCATCTGTAACCCCAGTTCCACAGACCTGATGGTACCTCAGGTACCAGACATGCATCTGGTGCACATGCATACCACAGGCCAACCACTCTTAAAACAAATAAGTCTGAAAAAAAGGTTTGCAATACAAAACTCTATCAATGGGAGCAGGGGGTGTTATGAAGCTTACTTTTGAATAGTCATCAATGGCCAGCACTCCGTTCGTCTTCTCATACATCTCCCCCCTCTTGAAATAGAGATCAGCGTCTTTGGGTCTGCAGTTGATTGCCTGACTGTAATTCAGAATTGCCAGTGTGATTTCCTTCTTCTCTCTGAAAATCTCTGCCTTTGACAAGTATGCCTCTAAAGATGAAAAGTAAAAACTCCACTTTACAATCTTTTCCTTAGCTGTGAGAATTTAAAGCAGCAATCCCGCTTCAAACTGCATTCCTAGAATGATGTTCACTATAGTATACGCCGTTGCATTTTTCCACACCTGATTTATTCTCAAAATCTGAATACTCATTTGCAGTTTCAAGTAGTCTTACTCTGACTTGGCAACATTACCACTCACCTGTGTAACTGTGTAAAATGTTTCAGTCTTAGCAACTGCAGTAAAAAGCTAAGTTTGAATGACACAGAGTTGTGTGGACTTTAAGCACATATGCAAACACAGATCAGAAGACATTCAGCCATCTTGTGCTGTGTCACATGGTTCTGGAAGAGCTGGGGATTCAAAGATGCACATGACAATTCCACATTTCTAGAAAGGTCTGTGTCTAGTTTGGACCATTAGAAAACAGCACATATGAGCAAGGTATGGATTTCACCCACTACGAGGCCTTCACAGTGAAGTATTATGTTCTCATTCTGAAATGTGAAGTTTCAAGAAAAGACTTACAAATCACCTCCCAATTTTGAGTTCATATTCTCCATGTGAGATCCGTGAATGGGATTGTGCTGAAACGGATCTCCAGGGAATAAATTCAGGCATAATGAGTCATTTGAAAACAACGCAAGGGTTATATGAACTCTAAAGCTGAAGCCGTCATACCAATTTACAGAACTTCTACCTATCAGTTTATTTGTATTTGTAATCATGACAAAAGCCAAGATAAAGAGATGGGTAATGTAGCTGTCTCCATATATAACCCACCTGCATGTTTTTTATTATATTTGTTTATAAAATTCAAGTCATCCAAAGCATCATTAATTTTGTCTTGGAAAAGATAAATGAAATGTCGGTGCCAATAGGCATTGAGAAACAATGGCTCCAAAAATATGGTCTGAAAAACACATGTATAAACAAAGTCAGGTACATTGATTTTCCAAAGGGAAATAATAACACTATTAAATGAGTTTCTCAAGCATCATTAATACCAGTGGCTTTACATGCATACAACATAAGCTAAAGCCTCCCAATTCAAAAACCAGAAGTCTAGTGTTTTTAATAAACATTTGAAAATGCCAATATTTGTATTTCACAATCCCATAAATTGTACTACACTCATTTGTCATTCAACACCTCAACAGAAATTACTGTATAAATAAAGGGAATGGTAATGGTGAGCTGTGTTATTTTTATTCTTTCAAACTTACTTCTTGTAGGTCATTCATGGCGCTTTGCAACTTTCCGAGTTTTCTGTAAATAGCTCCGCGCCGACAATAGGCAAACACAGGAATTCTTTTCTCATTTCTTATCTCTTGAGTCAACCGCTCCACTTCGGATTCATAATATTTAATGACCTCTGGGGGAAGGTCACACTTGATATGATCAGATAATTCCAACTTGGGGAGTTCTATCACTGGCTCAGGAACTTCTTTCTGAACATACGTAACTGGTGCAGGTGTTTTCTGAGGTTTGTCTTTAGCGAAGATCTCGATAACCCATGTCCGAGGATCAGTATTTTCTGGTATTCCTCCTTTATTTTGAACAAATTGATCAAAATTTAAAACCACGGGTACACTGGGAGACCTTATTTGACGTTCGTATAATGGAACTTTAAGGAAAAATTTTTTCTGCTCAGGAAGTACTCCATGAGATGTTGATCTAGTGTCAAAGAGAATGATTAATTTTTAATTACAGAAACACAATTATCTTTCAATCTATGATTCAACTCAACCACACACAAAATTATTATTTTTCCATTATCAAAACTTGCTAATTTATGTAATCAAAGTTCACTTTTTCAATCATTAAAACTGTAGCACAATATGAAGAATCTCTGTACCCTTAGTGAAAATACATTTTTCATGTGGCAGCTTCTCTAGAGTGCTGGGATCAGGACAACAGTTCTCCTTTCTGATCTAGTTCACTACCTCATCTTCTACCAGGATGACTGCAGTGGGGAATTTAGGAGGTAAGCTGGAAGGCATAAAGGAAATGCTTCTTCCAAAGGCTGAAGTTTATTTCTTTAGTAAACTATGAAACTTGATCATTTAGATGCTTTTAAATGATGCAGCTATAGGTTCCTCCTCAACTTCTCCATTGAAAATAGAACTTTCATTCAGAAGCATGGGTTGCATTGCGGCCATATGGTAGCTAACAGAGACAGAATAAACACAGGCTACTGCAAGTTTGGAAAAAGCATTCAGTAGCATTGGCTGTATTGTGACCGTACGGTAGCTAACCGAGACAGGATAAACACAGTCTACTGCTAGTTTGGAAAAAGTTTTAGCCCCATTGTGTTTTATTTACTGAATTTATAGTGTAAGAAAGTCATGGTGCCAAAGTAGGGGAATAAAGGTAAGAAAAGGCTCCCATTCTTTTATTCCCTTCTTATAATCTCCACTACACATTCTCGTGCAAGCCATTCTCATCTGTTCTGACTCGAGGGCAGTGGGCTGGATAGCAATGTGTCATTTGACACAAGTTAACCCATCTTAGAGTAGGGAGCCTCAGTTGAGAAAGTGCCTCCAAGAGAGAGACCTGGCTGTAGGCAAGACTGTAGGGCATGTTCTCAACTAGCAATTAATTAACCCAACCAATTATGGTTGGTGTAACCCCTCTGCTGGTGGTCCTGTGTTCTGTTAGAAATCAGACTGAGCAAACCGTCTTCAAGATGGGACACGAGATGCTTCAGCCCAGGCAGCTGAGATACCACTGCCTCTTCCTCTCTCTGTTCTTCAGCCATATCCCCTTGGCTACCTGGCTCCTCTATTCATATCTCTAATCTAGTACCACCTGAGAAAGGCTTTCTGTGCCAGGTGTTTTGTTTGTGCTTCTGTGTTCCACTCCTTCCTCACCTTGTTCTCTGTCCTGGGAAACTAACTTCTACAAACTACATCCACAAGACCCCTTGTTCTCTGCTTTATCAGAAACCTCAAGAGAGGGACACAAGCCTCTGAAGTCAAGGTTTCTATGCTCCAGGGCCCTACAAGGTGGGTTACCTCTAGGTGGATATAATAACACTTGCCCAAAAAGATCAGGACTTCAAAGAAACCTTTCCTACTCAATTATTTTCTCCCAAGTTTTAATAATTACTCTCTGTTTATCTTCTCAAACTTATTGTAGAAAATAAATTGATCCTGCATTAATCATGGCTTCCCTCTACCCCACACCTTTGCCATGTGCTTCCCAAATTATTCTAAGCTGAAAATGCACTCTAGCTAGTATGTTTTCTGCTAGAGGGGAGCTGAAAAAAAAAGCATTAAACCAGGACCCAGATAACACATGACATGTAGTAGAATAAGAACTCCAGTTATCACCCATGGTAGCAAGGAGTCTTCAGATGATGGGCAGAAGACTACAAGGTTGGGTATGAACCAATCACTAGGATGAAAAGAGTGGCTACAATAACCACTCGGCTACTTTTTGTAGGAATTTGCATTTTTTTTTTAATTTTTTCATAAAATATATCTTGATCATGTTTTCCCCTCCCCAGATCCTCCCAGACCCTTCTCACCTCCCTAACCACACAACACGTTTATTCTCTTTGTCTCTCTGTCTCTCTTCCAACAAAGGGAAACAAAAACAAAACAAAAATTAAAACAAAAGGAAATTCTATAAGATAAAAAGTGCCAACACAAAGCAAACTGAAGTAAAAAGTCTACAGAAATATCACCGACATTTATATTTCTGTCTTGCTCAACTACTCCTGGGCACGGGCCCCACCCTGTGATGTAGTTGTTATACCCAGTGACACTCCACTGGAGAAAACTGATTTTCCCTTTTCCAGAAGTTATCAATTGCAAACAACTTCCTGGTTAAGGGTGGGGCTTTGTGTCCACTTCCTGTTCTCTGCGCTGGGACCCCATCTTCCCTGAACCCATGCCGGTCTTGTATGTGCTATCGTAGTCTCCATATGTGTTCATATGTGCATTAGTCCTGTTGTGTCTGAAAGCATTTCCTAGTAGTCATCCATCAGCTCTGATTCTTACGATTTTTTCTGCCTCCTCTCCCACAGAGATCTCTGAGTCTTGAGGGAGTAAGGGTTTGGTAAAGACATCCACTTTAGGACTAAATGCTCCAAAGTCTCTCACTCTCTGCACATGGTCCTGTTATGGGTTTCCATGTTAGTTCCCATCTACTGCAGGAGGAAGCTTCTCTGATGAGGGCTGAGTGAGGCACTTGGAAAGAACAGGAAAGCGGCAGTACCTACTAAGGGTCCAAACCTCTTAAGTACACTCAGGTAATGAAGCTACTATGGAGGGAACACAATCAGACATGGAAAAAGGTGATTTCCCCCCCCCAAATTCCACTTATCTTCCCTAACAGGAGAAACTGACTAAGAGAAGTCATATCTGTGAGATGCAATCTACCCGTACATAATAGTCTCATACCTACATTGAATTACACAATCTGTGTATTCCCCCAAAATCTCTCAGCTGTGAGATTTGAATGCTCTTGGAGAGCCATAATTGCCAGTTCTTCACCCTCTCAAATCCATCCTCCACTATGTGGCCTGAGATTAATGGTTGCTGTTCCTAGTTAGTTCACCCTTGGTTACCCTACCCTCGCAATGCCTCGCAAATGATCTTAGAAGTTACCATGCATCAGAACTGCTTAGGAGGCTTGTTGAAATGCAGATTTGGGGCCTTCACAATCTCTAATTTGGCAATCAGCGGGTGGAGACCTAGGGTTTTTACATTCTTGCCAGATTCCACATAAAATACACTGATTCAAAGACAACACTCTAAGAACTACTGCCATAGAAGAGTGAGCTCTAAGCCTTGGGAGACTGAGAATTGATCTGTAAAATGTGGCATCCTTAATCAAGCACTGACTCCTGGAGGGAAGACAGAAAATGCAGAGGTGATGGCACACATATAAACACTATATATGTTGACACAGACGTGAGTGAGTGGAGGACCAGGAAGGAACTGATCTGGTTCAATGGTCACAGTGTGACTAACAGGATTGTAGAATGGTAAACCCCAGCTAAAACCGCCTTGCCATTGCAGAAGCCAAAGACACAATTACAACAATTAACCACAGGAACAGAAAGGTAATAAGAGAATTTTACTTTGCAAGGACCTGTGGCAATAACTAAATGGCCACAGTTTCTCAGTGATAAGACAGATGGGCAGCCTGCTAAGGTATTGTTTATCTTAGATAAGCAAGAAACATATGGGTCTGTTGAGCATAAAACTAAATAGCTATATGTTTGAGATTCAGGTTCTCTTGCCAAGATCTCAGGACCAAAAGAGTCCACAGCCTAAAACTTTGCTTGCCATGTAGCACAAGTCAGATCCCAAGGAGAGGACCCCACCATTTGACACATGCATCCGTGAATTTCCCCCCAAAAAAAATTCCAAACACAAACACTTGGGCCTTCTGGAGGTCAGTAGATGCTAACTCTAAACATATCAGTTCCAAATGTCACTGAGTCTATCAATAAAAGTAAGGAATTAATTAATAAACTAATAGGAAGTCTATTATTGGACTTGGACTGTCTAAAAAATGGACCTATGGAGGCCCCACCCTGTAGTCAATTTCTCATCCTGGAACACTGTAACAGTGAGTGACTCAGAAAGAATTCAGTGTAGACAAGGACATAATGGTAATAAAGACCAAGCAGAAGTCTCTGGAGGGGCCCATACCACCCCACACCACCCTGCAAAGATAACGCACAATGAAAGCCACCAGATCGCTGAAGAAAAGTCACACATTCATGGCGATGGCGCTATCAGCAATTTCAAAGACAAACATAGGTGACCACTCCACATCTCCATTTCCTGTCTGGCCAGTGCTAAAGCCGAATGTCTGGAAGAAAAGTTGCCACAACTTATCGTGAGTGTAAATTTAAGCAGGTGTTGATTAGCAGGTGTTGGCCACCCTAGGTCTAGATGTGGTAACTACATTTATGAGAGCAATGTTCCCACTTTCTGGCACCTGATTTACAGCTATTGGTCTGGCTTTCTTTTTCCGTGGCTGTGACCTGGTGCATCAAGGGAAGCTTCCATCTGCATACCAGGGTCAGGGGTATCCACTTTTCCTGGCTGACCCACCACCTTACCTGTCCTGCAGTGCCATTGTGATCTGAAGAGCTAAACTGATATGCATTCCTATTAGTCCTTTGTCTCACGCTCACCATGCCCACCTGCTCCTTGCAGTCCTGACCATCTGGGAAAACCTTTCAACATTTTCAATTGCTCCAGTAAAAATCTTTGGGAGTTTCCTTAATTCATATTTTCTCATATCTTACAAACAACCCATGAGCAAACATCATTGGCTGTACTCCCAACATCTGGAGTTGTGGCCACTTTTTACCACCTGGATTGCTATGACTTCAGACCCAGCTGCCATTTCTCACATAGATCATTCAATTGCTTTCTTGTGGATGTCTCTCAGCTTCCACTACAATTTCTTAATTCCTACCACTACCATGGTGAGTCATCTGAAAGATATATTTGATCATTTCAACATGTTCTCCACTCTCTGGGTCTCCTTTTGTATTTGTATTTATCACAGCCTGCAAACACCTCTATCCTCTTCTCACGTTCATAATGACTTACAAACACACACTTTCCTTTTTTAATTTCTGTGTATGTGTATGGTGCATGTATGTATGTGCACAAGTTTGTGTGGGTGCAAATATAGAAGCCAGAGGAGGAGGTCGGGTGTTACTCACTATCACTCTCCACTCCCGAGTCACAGTTTGTCACTGTGCCTGAAGCTCTATTTCAGCTATGCTAGCTACCTAGTGAGA
>LOJH01057513.1:276-10372 GCA_001685095.1 Ellobius talpinus | reverse complement strand
CTGGGTGCCTTTCCTTTTTCTGCCATATTCTGTAAGTTCTCAAGCACATATGCATAATTTTAAAATGCCATGTACTCATTTGATCCCAGTATAATTTGATGAATTTATATAAGGTGGTGCTGTATTTGCTTTTATGAACACATTATCTTTTAGCACTTCCTTGGCAGTGCTGGACAGGTGATAGTATTCATACTCATGACAAGGTGGAGAGTCATCCTGTCTTTGAGTTTGCACTCACAAATGGTGTATAATATTACTTAGAAAATGGAATCAGTTAGTTAATGCATAGCCTGAAACCTACTGTTTCATTTAGAGCAGGGCAATGGCTGGTTTTAATAGATTTGTAGCATGCTTTTCTTTTGTCTTTACCTTTGTTTCCATTACCACTGTTACATTATAATATGAAGAGCTCCGTAAGCTGCTCATATTTACCTCAACAATTTCCCATGTAGGCAGCCACACCTAAGTAGTTCTCATAACTACTCTTCTTAAATGAAGGTCATAAACCAACTGTACAGTATATAGATGCCATACTCTTTCCTTTCATATTTTCTGCAATGTCATTTTAAACCTTACTGTTCTTTTAAAATAAAGTGACTTTCCCACTATTTGCCTTTTATTATTTTATTCCATTTCCTCTTAAAATTTAAATTTTAAGTGAAGAACTAAAGTATAAGACATGGTTCTTGCTTTGTGCCCCATCCTAGTAAATTTAGAAAACAACTAAATATGCTAGTCTTTTCTAGTTTCTGACACAGCCAGCCATAGTCGCACCATAGCTGAGTTCAGGCCCTGAGTCGGCAAAGGGGAGTCAGCACACAGAAGTATCTGCCCAGAAGAGTTCCACACAAGTGGCCCACCCTGAATAAATCAAGCCTTCTTTATTGATATTTCAAAAAGCAAACATTCACCTCCTGTAAAAACAAATATGTTTTCCCCCTACTTATACATCAAAACAACTTTTAAATTAAAGCACCAATTTGTTAACTTGGCTAAATATCCAACCAGGCACACATCCTGTCCCTACAAAGCTAAAAGTTGATAAACATAGGCACACCTTCTCAAGAACAACAATATCATTCAAAACTTAACAAAGCGTATGTAAAGAAATAGGGGTGATTTACTGTAAACTGCATGCAACAGTTAGCTCGTTATTTCTCCAACAGTTCCCTTGTCCTATAAAAGGGTCCTGCACACCTAAGCCTCTCTATAAAGGGTGAACTTTGATAAGGCACTCTTTTTTCATCTCAATGTTTTCCCTTAGAATTAGGGGACTTAGTTAATGTCCTCTCTGTTATTTCATTTTTGTGTCTATTAACTTTTATTGCCACCAATCCTGTCTGAACTGAATCAGAAAAGTTCTCAGGCTCTGGGGTAACAGCTGGTGTTTCCAGAAAAGAAACCTGAGAGGCATCAGTTCCCAAAGAATTTTAGGAAGAATATTGGAGAAAAAAATGAATTTCAGGGAATGATCACATTTGTCCCATGAGTAACTGACAAAATGAAACTAAAAAAACCACCAAAAGAGTCATAAATATTGAGACAGAGGAGAGCACGCAGGCCCACAGTGCCAGCAGTATTCTGTGCTGGCCTGAGGTGCACTGGTCCTTGCTGAGTGACAGTCCATCTTCGAGGGTCTTGCCTTGCAAAGATCCACTAGACAAGCATTCAGATGCTGACCCGAAACCAGGCCACATGGATCCAAACAACAGCCACACCATCTGCTTCATTCAGAGTTACTACTCATATAATGGACACAGTGACCAAAAGCAAGTTGGAGAGGAAAGGGATTATTTGGCTTATACTTCCACATCTGTACATAATGGAAGAAAGTCAGGGCAGGAACTCATACATGGCAGGAACTTGGATGCAGGAACTGATACAGAGGCCGTGGAGGAATGCTACTTACTGGCTTGCTCCTCATAACTTGCTCAGCCTACTTTCTAACAAAATCCAGGACCACCAACCACTCGAGGAGTGGTATCACACTGAATGGGCTGAACTCTCCCCCATCAATCACTAATTAAGAAAATTCACAAAGATTAGTCAGCTTCCAGCATGATCTTACAGAGGTATTTTCTTAATTAAGGTTCCTTCCTCTCAGATGGCTTTAGCTTGTGTCAAGTTGACATAAAACTAGCCAGCACATCTTCCTTTGGTGAATGTGGTATAAGGTAGTAAATCCCTTTTCCTCTACTCTTCAGTGAACAGAAACATGGTAGGAACATATGGATAACAAATTACTAGGTGCTCTAATTTCCCTACTAGGAGAAGTTCATATGAAATTCCCCAAGTGTTGTAGATTTTACCATGCAAACACTCTAAAATAGTCTCTGAGAAACAACACATGAATCGTCAACCTGGCTATCCCTTAAATCAATTCTGTTGAAAATTGGGCAATGAAAAGCTGGAGGCAAAGATGCTATTTATTGATAACTAGCAAAGGTCTCATTTTCTCCCCTGCAATATGTAATGATTTTGTTGTGGCTCTCTATCTTATAAGTCAGGTGAATACTTTCTTCTAAGAAAATTGATCAACATGTAAATTTTTCTTCAAACAATAAACTATAAATTGAAAATGGTTGAGGCACAATGAAATCAAAATGTCTCAAATGTTGTAGATTTCATTGTAGCCTCTTGTACTCATTTAGCAGTAGGAAAGCAGGGTGCTAAATACAGGAAAGCTGATAGGTATATATATCTGATGATATGATATGTTCAACTTTCACTTGGACTGAGGTACATTAGAGAATGTTTTTAACTAAAATAAAAAATATCATCTATTGCTGTATGCTTATTTGAGAGAGAGAGAGAGACATACACACACACACACACATGAGGCATGGGCAGAGAGAGTTCAAAGAGAAAGAGACAGAGACAAAGAGAGAACATGTGTCTGGAAAGGGAAACTTCATTTGCCTAAAATGATCTCATTAGTAGCAGCAGTAAAATTTGCAAGAGATTCACCCAGAATTACAATGATATTAACTATTGAATACTGTTTAGGAAACTATGGATAAATTAGAGAACACTGGACAAGAAAGTAGAGAAACAAATAGTCACTTGAGTGAATTGTTAACTAGCTATGGAAAGTTTTTTGTGCAAAGTTTTATTTGTGGAATATGTTCATTAATTCTTTTCTCTGGCCAGTTAGGTTCAATGAGAGGAGGTCTAAGTTGAAGTCAAGATAGCATAATGCATGGTTTCTTGTTGCCAAACAAAAGATCTGAAAATTAAAATGGGGAATAACCTAAGGTAGTATGTCTCATATAGATAGTATTGCCTTAATTCTTAATATCAATAGTATGATAGATAAGAAAGGATGCTACCCTTATCAGTAGGCTGCTACTGGGCTGAATTTTAGGACAATTATATCCCATACTGCTAATAAAAGCATAGTTAACAAGTCACCAAGTCAAATTCTCAAGTCTTTGGTTACTATGACAACCTTATAGAATGAGAATTTAGGTCATAGATATGCTTTAAATTACATAAAGAAATTTTACCCAAAAGTATTAAGGCAAAACTACACATAATTTTTCACTCCCCTCTCTAAGTAAATCACCAAATTCTCCCCCTAGCTGGACTGATACTGGAACACAGGTGAGTGCAGCGTGAGCTGTGCTGTAATCTAATCTGCAGTTCTTGTTTAGAGCCAACGTTTTGATTATGAAGTGATACTGTAAATGATATTTTTGTAAACTTTCAGTGTTTTTCAAAACTTATTTTTTGGCTTATTTTCTTGCATTTAAGCTATTTGTATTTTTATTTAAACTTTTTAATTTTTAATAATTTCATGTATTTACATCATTTCCACTCCCCCTTCCCTTTTAGTTCCTTCCTATCTTCCCGGCTCCCTCTCCAAGCCATGACTTCTTTTTAGTTAATTAACATTGTACATATTTAAACACCTAGTGCCTTTAGCACTGCTCTTATGTATATATGTTTAGGGCTAATCACTTGAGTTTGAATAACCAATCCGGTGGCTCATTCTTGGAGAAAATGCATTCTCCTTCTTTCAGGCACCATTAATTGGTGTCACTCTTCATGTAGGAGTGAGACCTTGTAAAATTTCCCCTGTCTATACTGGAATGTCAAATAGTGTTTTCATTAGTTAGGTCTCACCTAGGTAGCCATATTGTTGAGACTAAAGGTATAATACTTCTCTTTCTTGCCTAGCAGACACTATCCAGTAGGAGGTATCCTGGTCTTTTGGCTCTTGCTATCATTCTCCCTACTCTTGTATGATTTCCTGTGAGCTATATACATAACAGTTGTATTGTATGTGTGTGTATATATATGTATTTTTATACATATATATATATATTTATATACATATATATACATATATATATCAGTTTTAGCTGTGCAGCTTATGGTCCCTTACTCTGTTTTGGCTAATTGTGGTTTGCTATAACAGTCTTCAACTTTTGCAAAGTAGATTTCTTTGATAAGGAGAGAGAGCTGTATTTATTTGTAAATATTCACATTAAGCACTGGTCTTTGGAAATTTGTGCTTAAAAATACTGAGGTAGTGAATAATTCTATGCATTTATCTAAAGATTTTGGAAATTTAGAACTTAATATTACTGAAATCAAAATGGGTAGTTTTAAAGAACTGTAGATAACCACTCAAGCTTTTATTTGCAGATTTCTTTGCTTGAGCTTGCAAAGTATTCAATTGCAAATATAAACTGCTCTATTCTTTAGTATACTAAAAAGGATGCTGATCTAAGAGTTGCTGGACCTAAACAAAAATAAAATTAGAAGTTAGGAGAGTGGACTTGAAATATAGCACATCATTACTGAGCTTACCTAATGTTAAGAAAGCCTGAGCTTTGCTGCTCAACACTTACAAAATTAATTAATTGATCGATTGATTGACTACCAAGAAATATTAAGGATATCACATATTTTTAATGTCTAGTTTGAAAAATGACTTGGATATCAATTCAAACAAACATATTAATAAATTAAGGAATATACTTTAATATCTGAGCAGGAAGTAACAGCATAAATGAGAAATTCATAAAGATATATCTGAAAAATAGAAATATGAGAAATTTATGATGCAATAAATCTCATTAAAAAAGCAAAGTGTCATATAATACTAATAAACGACATAAAACAGAAGGAAGACTTTTAAGGATTAAATGTAAGGTTAAAAAAGATTATATTCAGATTTTTATAAACAAAAACATTAAGCATATGCACTTGAATTCTGGGACATCATCAAGAGACTAAACCCAAGAATCTATGGAATAACAGAATTATCTGACAAATACATTAAACAGATGCAATACCAAATGACTTTAAAGTAGAAAATTCTCAAGCTCTAGGAAAAAACATGGGCACTAGAGATAATAGACATGATGAGAAGACAACCTCTACATATTACATTATAGTCAAAATTCTAGTTCTACAGGAAATAAATGAGTGAGATTAACAGATGCAAGAGGACAATGTTGAATTATGTATGAAGATAAGCTTATCAGTATTATGTGACTTTACTTTGAGTGAGATGAATAAATATCTATTTACTCCTAAGTAGATCATCAGTAACAAAGAAGAAACATTGTTCTACACAGGTCAAGCTTGGTAAATCAACAGGCTCTTGGCATTACTTACAGAAGTGTGGATGGACAGTTACTTACAGGAGGATGAGTAACTCCTCTGAGGTAAAGTTTCATCTAAAAGCCTTACCATCATGGATCAATGACTCAGGAAAGCTGTGATCCTGGAGTTTTCTCACCAACATCCAAATGCATCTACTGGACAGAGTATCCTCTCTGAAGACTTTTATTATCTTGGGGAAAGGTATTATGGATCTTGTACCTATCTAAGTTACTTGAATTTTCTAAGTTTCCTTGACTTCCTAAGTCTTTTAAGTTTCTTGAGTCTTAAAAGCTTCATTCATTCCTTTAGAAGGGAATGTTTCAATATAGAGGAGTTACACAAAAACCATACTATAATTTTCAGCAGAAGCCATAAAAGTCAGAATTGTGTGTAATAATATAATACAAGACCCAAGAGTAAATGTCTGCCAACAAAGATTGCTATATCTAGTAGTCTTTAAATTAGTAGGAAGATAATTTCCTTAACAGGAAGAACAAAATTAAACAATTCATAATTATACAACTGTATACATAACAACTGTATACAAGAGAAAGGTGGAAGAAAAGTAGACACAAATACATAAACTTAGGAAAGAATAGACTTCATGATAGAAATAAATGAGTAAATTATAATGAGGAAATATGTGTTAGACTCAATAATTTGGCAAATTTTTAATTTGACTCAGATGAAGTAGAAAAGAACAACAGAAAACCATACTAATTTAGAAATTAGAAAGTATGTCTTAGTAATAATACCAAATGTAAGTGTACTTAACTTTCTAATTAAAGATGCAAAACAGCCAGTTTCCTCAGAATACAATGTTAAAACTGCTTGTCTTCTACCAGAAAGATACCTCATTGACAAATACATGCATAGACTGTAGCTGCCTGGCAAGTAAGAAAACGACAATTTAAGAAGAACCTGAACTGAAAAGCAATATTTATATCTGACAAAGTAGACTTGAAACCTAAAACTAAAATGAGATAGAAGATATAATAAATTAGCTACATATCACCAAAAGCAACAACATGTAAGAACAGTGTAATTATGTGTGTGTGTGTGTTATATTGAATATTGTTAGACTGAGTTTCATTAAATTGTTGTAGATATGAAGGATCAGATAAAGTACAGATGCAAAATTGTGAGTGCCTTCAATCACGCAATTTAATCAACGACTATATCAACCAGACTTCCCCCAAAATAAGAATATTTAGAGTTAAAATAAATAAATCATAGGTCAAATGAAATTAATAGATATCTACAGAATATCCTATCAGCTACAAAATGTGCATTTTCCAAATATAATGCCATCTAGGTCACAGAGCAAGCCATAACAAATCCTAAAAAAATTGAGACAATTCCTCTTTATATTTTCTGTAATGTTAATTAAAAAAGAAAATTACAGCTCAAATAGCAAGAGAAATTATAAAATTAATACAGAGTAAACTATCCACTCTTGAGTTATCAATGTATCATAAGGAAATCAGGAAGAAATTTAAAGTTTCTAGAATAACATGAAAATGAGAACACAGCTTACCTCCGAGATATAGCAAAGGAAGTTTTAAGAAAGGAATTTATATCTACTAATGCCTACATTAAAAATATGAATGAATGGAAGTCAATAACCAAAAGATATACCTCAAGGCCTAGGAAAAATGATAGCAAGTCAAAACCAAACATAGGAAATGGAAAAAAAATAATAAAATTTGAGACTTGGAGTAAACAAGACTAAACAGACTAAAACAATAACATGGAGACTTTATAGAATAAAGCATGAATCTTTAATAAGATAAGCAAGACTGGAAATTTTTAATGAAGTTAATTTTAAAATGAGATAATGTTTAATATAATTAGAAATAGGAAAAAGAAATTTTAACAGATATCAATGAAATTCAGAGGATAATTATGGAGTAGTAACTTGAAAATATATATATTCAAATAAAATTACAGAAATGGATAAATTTCTAGGTCCAAAATACAGATTAAAATTAAAGAAAAAGTATAAACAGATCATGTGGATCTATGATGGAGAACCTCCTTCAGCTAATGGCCTTTGAGAGGTTGGATCAGGTTGGGCATGGCTTTTGGGTCCCCGGGAGCACCTGCTTGGTCTCCTATTCCTATGTGCCATACCTGGATATTGGACCCTGTTCCTGTGTCCTTGTTCTGATCCATGAGCTTCCCTTTTAATAAAGAAAAATCTTAGTATATATTATTCAGAGCTAGTGTGGAACTATCTGATTCATGTTCCCCAATCTGATCAGTTCTACTTCAGATCTATAATGTGAAAATGTTTAAGCAGTAATAGAGAGTACACCAATTAAGAAAAGCATAGTACTGGATGGATTCACCATTGAGTTCCCTTAGACCTTTAAAGAAAAATTGACACCAATTTTACTCAAATTATTTCATAACATATAAATATTTCACCAACAATATCTTAGATATGATAATGATTTTTAACAAAGTATCAGGATATAAAATACACACATGAGAATTAGCATTAGTTTAACATACTTATAATAATGAACAAGAGAAACAAACTGAATAGAAGACCAATAAATAAGCCAGATAAAACATCTGGTTCTCAACAAAGGAGACAAAAACACGTGTTGGGGAAATCACAGCACATCCAAAAAATGGTCCGGAGAAGACTGTGGATGCATGGAGAGGATTCTAACTATCACTATGTGCAAATTTCAATTAAAATTGATCAAAGATATTCATATATGACACTGAAACTGCTAGAAGAAAGAATTTTGAAAATATTTCCAGATAGAAAGATAAACAAGGCCTTTCTGAGTGGAACTACAACAGCAAAGTAAGGAATAATGGTGACTGAGGCTGCTCATTTGTTCCTGGCTGCTCAGACCCAAAGTAATTACACAGAAATTATATTACTTGAAACACTGCTTGAACTATTAGCTTATGCATATTTCTAGCTAACTCTTATATCTTAAATTAACCCATTTCTGTTAATCTATATATTGCCAAGTAGTGTAGCTTGCCTGGCAAAATTCCAGTGTCTGTCACCTCCAGTGGCTACATGGCATCCTGCTCACTCCTCCTGCTTTCTCCCAGCACTCAGTTTAGTTTTCCTGCCTAGCTCTATTCTTACCTAACACAGGCCAAAGAAGCATCTTTATTCATTAAACAATAAAAGCAACATATATCCATAAGGACTTCCCACACCATTTCCCCTTCTCTGTTCAAATAAAAAGGAAAGTTTAAACTTTAACACAGCAAGATTACATACAACAAAACAGTTACCAAGAAAGAATTAAAGTTACAAATATTTATATCTACTTTATCTTTTATCTTAATTAAGGAAAACTATAACTATTTATTTCTCCACTCTGACAAAGACTGCAGTTGGATATAATATTACCTAAGTAAACAGAAAATGCATTGTAAGCAACTTCCAAAACTTTAAAACTGACAGAGCCATCTCACTACTTGGACAGTCACCCAAAGTTTTTCTATAATATTGTGACATCCATTTTCAGCCTATAGGCCTATAATATCTAGCAGACTTTTCCATGAAGCAAGATATTTCAAAGACAGTTCTGCCTATATTGGCAGTTTGTCAGTCTCTTTCTTCTATGTCCTGTAGAATGTCTGGCAGCTTTTTTCACAAAACCTAAAAGAACATCTCACCCTTAGACAAGTTCAGCAGTCTTATTTTGTAGGTCCTGCATATCCAGATCATACAACATAACATCAATCAGCCCACACAAGGGCAGTTTCTTTCCCAAATGACTAACAAACTCTCTAAGGAACCTTTTCAATGACCATCACCCTCTTGAAGTAGATTGGTACTGCCAGGAGCAGATAGGTCTCATTGCCATGAAAAGTACTAAGTTTTTAAAATGTTTTAAATGCCATATTCTTTTAGTCTTTGAAAGGTTTGAATTATACCTATCTAACTGAAATTTATCTCTATATATTTAGAAAATCTAGCTGATATGGCTACTACAAGCTTGGCTATTATAGATGATTATCTATTAACCTCTATTTCTTAATAATACATTACATTTTTAAATGAGCTGCACAAACACAATATATTGATCAAGAGCAGAAATATACATATAACAAAATTGACCTAAAATTTGTATCAATAGACCAAGATCCATAACAATGCAAAGTATTCATATCTCTAGCATATCTCCCTTTAAATATAAATAAACATTTATAAACAATCATTTAAGGAATTTGAGCATTGTTGTCTGGACTATTTCCTGCTGATTGAAGATACTGTTAATCAAGTCTGTCATGGGGTATTCTGTGTGGTAGGTCTATCTCAGCCAGCAGTCCTGAAGCATGGACATTGGACCATTGGGGCCATGGTTTCAGAGGGCCTTGTTTGATCAAACCACATTAGTCTTGAAGAAATCCACAGATTCCCATCTTCTGTGGAAGCAAAAGTAGAACCTCTTTTCCAAAGCAATATATCCTTTGACCCAAATTTTGAAGTACCAAT
>LOJH01057512.1:373-11544 GCA_001685095.1 Ellobius talpinus | reverse complement strand
TGGGATTAAAGGCATGCACTGCCCGGTTTCTATGGCAACTAGTGTGGCTACTGGTAGTAAAGGTGTTTTGTTACTGCTGCCTTGCTGTAAGGCTGACCAGTGTGGCTGTTTTACTTTCCTGATCCCCAGGCAAGCTTTATTTATTAAAGTACAATTGAAATGCTACTACACTTTCTCAAATTCAACGGGACAAGGTGTGCAGCAGTGAGCCTAGGTCCAGGTGAGCTATGGGTTGCTGGTCTGTAGTCCTGATCATTAACACTTCCCCTTTCTTTGTCTTCCTCAGCTTTTAGGTCCAGGCCTGAGGGCAGTAGGAGTTGGACCCTGATCCCATGCTCATACCTCATATCCATAGCCATAGGGTGAAACACAAGACTCAGGTGGAGAGGCAGGGAATGCAAGGGTCCAAGACCAATAAAACCTTAATTTTAATGGGTTCATAGTCTAAGAAACAGTCCATTTGGCATGGTTTTCTGTGGCTTCCACTTTCTTGACTTGGGTGTGGTGGACCCATGGTATAATGCCAGCTACTTCTTGACTGTAGGGGTGGAAATAATCACCATGTAGGGTCTTTTCCAAGTTGTTGCCAGTACTCCCTTGGCTATTGGCTTGACCTAGATACTATCATTGGGCTAGAATGAGGGGAAACTGGTTGGGGATTTGGAGGTCAGCTGGATCTCTTAGACAGTCTGATGAATAGGCTTTGTGCAGGACTAGAGGGCCTGTAGTGATCTGAGAACGCAATGGCAGAGAGTTCTGCCAACTGCTGGTCTCTGTTCTGGAGAAACAGTGGTAAGGTCTTCCAAACATAATCTCATAGGAGATGAATCCTTCCCTGTATGAGGGGCAGTGGGCCTGAAGCAAAACACAGGGAAAGAGGTCTATCCATCCTTTGCCAGACTTGAATGAGAGCTTTGCTAGAGCTTCTTTTAACATACTGTCATTCTTTGTACCTGCCCAGAACTCTGAGGTCTATTTGCATAGTGAAATTTCCAATCTATGCTAAAGTCTTTAGCTATTGAGGGGTTTTGACTATGAAAGCTTGGTCATTGTTGGCCTCCATCACTAGGGAGAGGCCAAATCAGTGGGCCAATTCCTGAAGGAACTTTTTAAATACTATTTGAGCAGTTTTAGTCCAGGTGGTCAATGCTTTTAACCTACCCAGAAAGGCTATCTATAAAAACTATCAAGTACTTGTATCATTCCCTGGCAGGCCAGATCTCAGTAAAGTCAGTTTCGCAGAGTTCACTGGGTTGTTAGCCTTTGCTCATTTGGATCCCTTCCTGGATAAGGGCTCTCTGTTTTGGATTTACTTGAGCACAACTCTGGCATTTGACCAAAGTGTCCAGTCTAGGTTATAACATACCTTGTTCTAAGTAACTCAGATAGTTTTGTGGACCCCAGGTGAGGAGCATGGTGAAGCTGGGTTACTAGAGTCCTGCCAGTTGTTTCTGGGAGGATGATCTTTCTCTCTGGTGTCCTCCACCAACCTATGGGTTTGTGCTGTCCATTTCTTCTTTTTGTATCTGTTTCCTCTTGGCTATACCATGGAGTCTCAGGCAACACCAGGATGGGCTCTGTTACTTCTTGCCTCAGAGAAGTCATCTTCTTCATCATTCCTTGGCAGTGGAGGATAGCAACTTGTAGGAGAAGCCAAACAGCCTCTAGGAGAACCAAGGTTTCTGCTTTGTTTATAACATCCTTCCCCAGTGGTGAAGCCCTATTTCTCTATAGATCATACTGTCTGTGTACATGTGCAGTGACAAAAGCATAGTGACTGTTCATATTTACCGTGACAGACTTTCCTTTCCCCATCTGAGAGCCTGTGTCAGAGCAAGCTGTTCTGCTGTCTGGCCTGAGGTACCTGGCCCAAGGGCTTGGGCCCAAATCTGTTCAGCTCAAATAACTACTGCAACCCCTTGTGTACCTGGTTCCACCTTTAATGGAGCTTCTCCCATCCATGTAGAGCTCTGCATCAGGATATTTTAGGGGAATGTCTGTTAGGTCCTGGCAGATCTCCTGGACTACCCTGGCCACCTATAATGAGTCTTTCTTTGTCTCACCAGTCAGCTCCCAAATAATGACACAGAGATTTATTAATTATGAAAGTTTGGCCTTTTGTTTACACTTGTTCTCAACTAGCTCATAACTTAAATTAACCCATTTATATTAATCTACATTCTACCATGTGGCATTACCTCTCTTCCATCTTGCACCCTCTGTTTCCTCTCTGTGTCTCCTGGCTTCTCCTGCATGCCTCAGTTCTTCCTCCTCTCCCTTTCTTTCCCTGGAAATCCCACCTACTTCCTGCCTAGCTATTGGCCATTCAGCTTTTAATTACACCAATCACAACAATACATCTTCACATAGGGTACAAATATCCCACAACAATAACCTCAAGACAGTCATGCATGCACCTGTGGGTTATCATCAGGCAAGATGGCAGCGGATTGGTGGTGGTGGGTTTCTCAAACCAGACCTGAGGGTGGTCCAGCAGTAGGACCTGGTACTTGGTCACATGGGCGTTAGGCAGCCATTGAAGTCTGGTGTTCCTCAACTGTGTGGTATTCTGTGAGTATAAGATCTTGAACCAGGCTGGGCAGTAGTAGTGCATGCCTTTAATCCCAGCATTTAAAAGGCAAAGGTGGGCAGATCAAAAAGATCCTGACCCAGAACTCTGGGTCTTGTCTGAATAATAGAAGCCATCACAGCTCTTAGACAGATGGGCCATCTGGTAACTATCGGGTCTAATTGTTTGAATAGGTATGTCACAGGGCATTTCTATGACCTACCTCCAGAGGTGACAGACCAGGCAACTCTCATGGAGGAAAATTTAAATAGGGTGTTAGAGGGGTCTGGGCAAGTGCTAGCACCTTCTCTCCTAGAGTCCCAGAACATCTCAGGTTGTACACCTCCTAAAAGGAGGTCCACCTACCACAGTCCAGAGCCCATGTGGAGACCTTGGGGTTTGGTCAAACTGGAGAGGGTCTTGAAAGGCTATTGGTGGGACCTCCAAATGTGCTACGGTAGAGACCACTCAGCACGACCAAAGTCTGAATTCAGAGTCTGTGTTAATCTGTGGTGACTGCCTGGACACCTGTAAGACACTTTTTACGGAGTGGCCTGGACTGTATCTTATAGGAAGCTTGTAAAGGCAAAATCACAGAAAAAGTACTTCATGATTGCCAGTTGCAGGGGGAATGAAGCAAGAAGGCAGTTTAAAAGAAGCCCCAAACAGTATGCAGTTAGACGGGGCATTTGGACCCTGAGCAACTAGACCAGGGTTTCGCACTTTCTCATGGGATTTTTCATGTTGAAAATGGGGGTTGGGGGTTATTTCAGGTTAAACCAAAGATGGCTTCAGCTGAGACAAGATGGAGGAACCTTTGCCCTCCACATAACTCAGGTGTAGAAAATGACAGACCAGTAAAAAGACTGAATAAGAACTCTCCCGCCAAAGAAAAGCCCAGAGTCTGAGGTTTTCTCTAGTAATTTCTCCCAAATACTTAAAGAATCAACTCCAATCATTCTTAAACTCTTAAAAATAGAGAGCAAGATGGACCAGGAGAGGAAAGAGGGAAGGAGAGCAAGAGAGGAGCCACTGACCAAGAGAGGCAGCCTGGGCTGTTGGATTGGACTAGCCAAAATGGCTAAATTGTATAGGGAGCTGGCTGGGGGAAGGGAAGTGGAAGCCCGCCCCTAGGAGGGGTAGAGATGAGAAGTGCTGGGAGAACTGACCAGTGTCCCCTTTGATATGTTCATAGGCACCTCAATGTTTCTGAGACCTAACAATGTCCTCTTTTGGCTTCTGAGGACACCGGGCATGCATGTGGAGCACAAACATACATGCAGACAAACACCCATACACATTACATAAATAGGTTTATAAAAAGAGGTACTAATACTAATTTTATAAAAACCAGCAATACCCTTATATCAAAGCGAAATAAGGACAACACAAGAAAAAATAGAGGCAATATTTCTAATGAACCCACATACAAAAATTCTTAAAGAAATACATGGTAAAGTTTATCCAACAGAACATTAAAAGAATTATTAGCTATGGGCTATTGTGATGGCTCAGCAGGTAAAGGCACTTGCTGCCAACCCTGACAACCTGAGTCCCACACTGGGAGTAGAGAACTGACATCCACAAGTTGTCCACTGACCTCCACACATGTGCCTTATCACACATACCCACAGACAGACAAACAGACAGATAGATGGATGGATGGATAGATGGGTGGATAGACAGATGGATAAATAGATAGATAGATGGATGGATGAATAAATAGATAAATTGTAGTGAGTTTTTAAAAGTCATCCACAATGATAAGTAGTATTTATTTCTGGGATGTAGCAATGGGTCAACATATGCAAATCGATAAATATCCCACATCACATTAAGAGAATAAAGTCTAAATTCCTGTAATAATTTCATTATGTTCAAAGCAGCATTTGACAAAAAAACTCTCCTGATAGACTCTTCTTTTTTTAAAAAAATGGACTATGGATATTCTCTAATTTATTTATTATGAATATAGCGTTTTGGGCACCAGATCTCATTATAGATGGGTGTGTGTCATCATGTGGTTGCTGGGAATTGAACTCAGGACCTCTGGAACAGCAGTCAGTTCTCTTAACCTCTGAGCCATCTCTCCAGCCCTCCTGATAGACTCTTAACACAAAGATTGAATGATTAAAGAATAAAATGAAGAAACAGAATGAACAGAAATTGATCAAAAGATTTTAGAGTACAATCATGTAGTAAAAAGATGTAATGGGGCCAAGAGATGGTTCAGCAGCTGACAGTGCTTCTGCTTTTGCAAAAATGGGGGTATAATTTTCTTGATCAAGAAGGTCCCTATTGGTATATTCTACAGTAAATAAAAATTCTCATTAATTTTCAGGCAGAAAAAGGCTAGGGCAGGGCTGGCTAGTGCTGCCGCCAGCTACTGCAAAAAATTCCAAATAGTCAATTTTATCTCAGTTTTTATTTTGGATAAGTATAAAGGCAAAATCATTGTGAAAAGAATACTGTATGACATATGAAATTTTGTATAGACTTATTTTAAAGTTTAAGTTGTTTAAAGATGCGATTTCAGGACTAAATGAAGCTTGCCATTCTTAATATAAAGCATATTTTTCAGAGAAAAAACCATAATGGAAATGATATTGTGTGACTGTAGAAATATCTAAGATTTTAAAGTATGTATTTATGTGTTTATGCATGAGTATATATGCATGCGTAGAGTACAGAATATAAAAGAATACCTAAAATATGTAAAAGACATAATGAAAGCAGAAAATCTAACATATATCTATCAAATTAAAAAATGAATGTGGCCTGATAGTAATTATTCAGATTTAAAAGTACACACATAGTACCAAGTCCTGGTTAAGGCAGACAGCAAACCGCACATGTTGGAGGAACTTCATAGAATCTATTACAATGGGAAAGACAGGATATTTAGATATTGAACCACAACTTACCCAAAGTGGAGGTACCGTGAACAGCTACATGGAAGTCAGCATGCTGGGAGATTGCCAGTGCAGCAGATATGCCATGAAAACATGACACCATCTCCAGAGACGGCTGTGCTGGTAGCTGACCCCCAGTGAAATTCAGGAAATCCTTAGGACATATGCTAAAAACATATATTCCACTAAACTGTAAAATCTAAAAGAAAAAGATAAATTTCTAGATGCATATGACTGACTAAAATTAAACCAAGATAAGATAAATAATTCAAGCATAGCTATTTCAGCAGACACTCCATATGTCTGTGAGCCACTTGTTTTCATAGTAAGATATTGTTTCAGGCATAGCAATCTCATCCTGCCTGCATCAGAAAGAAAAAACTCCTACAAATACCCCCCCAAAAAAACCAGGCAAAAAGAATGTTCATGCCTGTGGGGTACATTATATGTGTCTTCAGATTTCTCTTGTGATGAGAATTGTTGGTTCTTGATTTCTCAACATTTTTTTTTAGAAAAACATTTTCCCAAATTATTTTAGGTCCTCTGCAGAAGCTGGAGAAGTATTCTGTCGAAAAGACCATTCCCAATAATGAAGACTATATTGTTCCTGGACACAAAGCCCACTCTCTTGATTAAGGTCGGTATGCAAGCCCTAAGAGGACCATATAGGTGGGGTGGATCACATGCTATAGAGTAAGAATTTGGGCTTTGGAAGACAGGAAGTCTTGTGGAATTCCATCCTTGTTTGGGTAAACTCCTTGACTTGGAACAGTTGAACCTCATTAATAAGTAGAGGCATAATGATCCTGCAGAAATATCAACATGTCTTCGCTCTTCTCTGCAGCCACGACCTAGGCAACATGCTTTTTCTGTAGCTCCCATCAGATGGTGGTATCTGCTTTTGTGCTTTGCAACTGAGTTGGCCTCTTTTGGCCATGGCTCGCATAATCTTGTGTCTATTGAAGTGCATTAGTCTGACACCTGGACTGGAATGGTCTCGAATGCTTTTCATCTTTCTTTCAAGACACCTCAGCCTACTGGAACGATGAGATATCATGAGGGGTTGGTAAACACGCCTTGGCTGATAGCCAGCTCACCCTTCTGCGGCTGTGCCATCTTGACAACCACTTACTTACTAGATGGACCAGAAGTGGACCAGCTGAACCTCTATTGCGGGGCAACCCAATCACCAACAAATAAGTTTTGGAGTGGTTTGTTATCCAGGGGCAGAAAATTAATGTGCCCTTATAGGTATGATGCCATGACTTAATGATATTTTAATTGTAAGTTACGTGGCAAATGGTAGCTGCTATGAATGCATTAATTTCCTTTCCCACTAATTAAAGTTGGAACTCTTGGTAGGTGGTGTTGAATTCTACAAGAAAATTTGCAGTCATATGTGCGTATGGTTGGCTTCTTAAATTTACACAGTACTCTGCATCACAGGAGAACACAGATGTCCACAGCCTGTCAGTTAGGACCAAGGCCAAACTGAAAACAAAACAAAACAAAACAAAACGAGTTTTGCCTTTAATACATTTAAATTACAGAGGGCAAGTCTGTAGAAGGATCAGGAAATACAGGCTTCCCTCCCATACCCACCTGTGGCCCCCTCCCGGTTGGAGCCCCTGCTCTCTTTTAGGACCCTGTTACTCCCATGCACTGGGACCTAAGAGGACTATTGGCAGGGAATTGTATTTCTTCACCTCTGGTGTAAATGAGTGAAATTCTCAGGCCCCTCACCTTTTTGAGGTCAGAAAAGTTGTAGCCCTCAGAGGAGGAATGTGACTGGCCTGAACTGAAACCTGCAAAAGACTTGATGAATCTTGACAATTTAGTACAGTAACCAAAATTTATGTGTGTGTGTACACAGTATTTCTTGTATATATACGCAGTAATGTGTATATATACATCAGTAATAATACATGTGTATATGTACATATGCATATATATATATCAGTAGCAGCAATTCCGCATAATGATAACATTTTGGATATACTGGGTTTTATTACAATCACTGTTTCCTGTTTTAATTTTAATATTAATACTAGAAATTTTAATATTACACTTGTGTGTTACTCCCCCTTTTAATATTGAATATTGCTGATTCAGGGGATTGCTTCCCATTTTAAAATTTAGAATTAGGGAACAGAATTCAGAAAAAAAATTGTCACGAAGTTCTATTCTATTGAGAATAATATACATACATACGATTCATAAATCGGTATGCTCTTATATACGAGATTAAATATAAATGTCCCCTTTAGGGTCAGTTTTTACTACGTCTTGTCATTTCAGCTTCCTAGGGTAGTGCTGGGGCTTCATGGGGCGGGACCTGAAAGTCATCCAATCAGTAGCATCCCGATAGTCAGACCTTCCAATCAGACGTTTAGAAAGGGTGGCGGGGGCGGGCTTTCACGTTTTGTTTCTGAAGTCCAGGATCTTGGAATTCTGCTCAGGCTGGGTCTCTTCCGGTGTGGATGCTCGCTCGGCCCCGCCGCATCCGTTTGCCCTGCGTCTGGCGGGTGCCGGGCCCTCACGGGAGGACTCGGGCGCCGCAGACGCCGGGCCACAATGGTGAGTGTGCGTGGCGCCCCGACACCGGAGGGAGGCTGTGTGGAGCCGGTGGGAACCGGCTGCGGTCGCCCGTCGGGGAGGGAGGACGGAGGGCACGGAGAGCTAGCTGCCAAGTGTGTGCGTGGCGCGGCGAGTGCGGAGCTGAGGGACCCGGCTCCCGCAGGGAAGCTATGGCGGACCCGCCCTCCTCGGACGGCTCTGAGGGTCGCGGGGTCGAGTCCCCCGTGGGTGTGCTGGAGGCCCGCGTGTCCTGCCGCGCCCCCGAGCTGCTGGGCTGGGGCCGAAGGCCGCCCTGACGGGTGACCGCTGGAGTCCTCAGCGCTCCGGTCCAGCAGCCCGAATTGGGTGGCGATGACTAGGATCGCCGGGGTTAGGGTATGTGCCAGCCTCGGTATGGGTTTCCCGTAGTGGAAGGAGCTGTGTTCTGTGTGGTGGCCGGTCCCTCCTCCCGGGCGTTCCAAATACACGCGAAGCAGAACCTCACATCCAGACGCCTGCTCTTCCCCCAACCTCTCTTCTCTCATGAGTGGCGGAAGATTCCTGAATTTGCATCTCCCGACTTTATTTCCAACCGCTGACTTTAAAAATAGTAACAATATTAACACCTATTTCCCATGCTGCATTTCAAGTAGGCATAGGTTTTGGTTGATTGGTTTTGATTTATTTTTTCCTCCACATACCGGGTGACACTTTTTAAAGGGTTTCCTCTGGGGATAGTTCACATAAAATCAATGGACGCTTTATTTTAAAAATCTTAGTGTCTTTCCTTTTGTCTTTCTTAGACATAGGAACCCAGTCAGAATGCTTTGGGGTTGAGCTTCCCCTTTGGAGATTTTATATAGTGATGGGTCTGTCCTCATCTTGCTCTCCACCCTTTCCTTGCCCCGGTTTCAGAGATGCCTGACACCATCTGTCGTGTCTCTGATGTCTGAGAGCATCCAGTGTATATCAGTGTCTGGGCCCCGGCATCTTAGCAGCTGAGGTATGAGCATAGATCGTACTGGGAGCCGCTAGATGTCTTGTGCCTCGGAAGAGCCTCTGAAGGGCACTTCAGCTATTTCAGCTTTTTGGTAGTATTCTGTGCTTAGGATGCGGGAGGTCTTCTGTTTGCTTAATTAAATCCTCGGTGCAAATGTGTTAGAATGAATCTAGGCTGCCAAGTAATCCTGGGAAGTGTGTTCTGTAAACCAGTCCTGGAGATGAAGGGGTCTCCGCTTCCCTGTCCTTCTGCATTACTTCTGGAGATGGACGGTGGTAGGGCTCCTGGGCGTGCATGTACCCAGTTTTTCTTGCTTCATTGTTCTTTTATCATTGCTCCTTTTTCATTTGTTTAATCTTCTGAGCTGGACAGGTACATGCCAGCCCTGTTGTTCCTGTTAGGTCAGAGGACAACTTGCAGGGAGGGCTCGATTCTCTCCTTCCATAATGTCAGTTCAAGGGGCCAAGTTTAGGTTATCAGTTGTGGCAGCAAGGGCCACTGAGGTGGTTGATTACTGAGAGCAGTCATTAAAAAGCAAGCTCTTTAAATAAAGAAATAGTAAAAAGCATTTTTTTAAACATGAAAATCTGTTTTCTGTGTTTACCTTTCTCAGCATGAAGCCTGTCAGCAAGGCAAACCTGTCTGCAAGTCTGCCTTCCTCAGCAGGGGACCCTAAGAGAAGCAACGCCTGATTGGGCCTCAGACTGAAAAACCTTTTTTATTTAGAGTTTTTAAAATTTGTACCATCAGCAAGTAACGCGTATAACTTTTGTACCCCCAAGTTATTGTAAAACCGAGATGTTCCTAAGGTGAAACAGACTTTCTAGCTCTGACTGTACTGATCTGGCAGCTGTAGCCTATTGGGAGGGGCTGGCTGAGGTCAGCTAAACTGTCTGACCCCATCATAGAACTGAGAAGAATAAATCTGAGTAGGAATTATAGATCAAATGGCCTCTGTATCAATTAAGAATGACAAGACTTACCCTCTATCTGGATGGGCTGCCTGGGCTCCTCCTTGGTAATCTCAGTGGCTTTTTTGGGGGGCAGAGGTCTTTGGGCAGCATTGGTCTTTGGCCACCAGGCCCAGAAAGATCCAAGAAACTTTTCTCAAGAGGAGGTACTTGGGGAACTGACCTACCGTGGCAAGGCCAGGAGAGGCAGATTTTTTCAGTGTCCCACTTTTCCATGGTTTTGGCAGGGTTCTGGTGAATGGCAAACTGAAGGGCAGAAATGCGCCTGATGATCATAGTGGAGCCACATTCCAGGTGAAGTCCATTGCCACATATTCTCAAAGAAGATGTTAGGGCTGTCAGGAGCTGCAGCTGCCATTTCTGTCTGCCACAGGAAGCTTTTTTTTTTTTCACTAAATACCTCAAATGTTGTTTTTCAGCAGATCTCTTTCTCTGGGAGATTTGATGGCTATCATTGAATTTTATTAAGTATACCTGATTTTTTTTACAAACTTTACTTGTTTTTGGCTCAATCTTGACAACATGTTTAGAAGACTTAAGGTTGTCCCTGTAAATGAATTACATTTGTGCTCAGCTTAAAAAGGCTAATCATTTATGCGGTAACTGACTGTAACTTGCATGTCTTAATTATCTTTAACAGTTTACAAGTTCTTGGATTTTATAAGATTAGGATTTTGCAGTTTTATTCCTGTTAAGTTTGAGCCTGAAAAATTGCAATTGGAGATTTAATCAAAGATCCTTTAGCATCAAGATAAAACTTGAAACCATAAGTATAGATCACAGAGAGACTGGGAACCTTGCTTTCCTGGTTCTCTCTCTCTCTCTTTTACTATTTATTTATTATGTATATAGTGTTCTGTCTACATGTATGCCTGCTGATCAGGAGAGGGTGCCAAATCTTATTACAGATGGTTTTGAGTGACCATGTGGTTGCTGGGAATTGAACTCAGGACCTCTGGAAGAGCAGCCAGTGCTCCTAACCTCTGAGCCATCTCCCCAGCCCCTGGTCCTTTCTTAGTGGACCTTTGTAGAATGTCATAATTTCTTGTATGAGTCAATTTATCCAAATAGCTAAAGCTTTAAAAAATTAGCAAAGACAAAGAGGCTGATGATGTAGGTGGGTCATCTGTCTATGTGTTATTTTTATTGGTTAATAAAGAAAT
>LOJH01057511.1:0-11544 GCA_001685095.1 Ellobius talpinus | reverse complement strand
CTAGGCAGTGTTTAAATGAATACAGTTTCTGTGTGATTATTTCAGGTGTAAGCTTGTGGGGCAGCCAGGATGACAAGCAGCCTGCTCGTTCCTGTTACAGTATTTAATACTGAGTTATATACTTAAAATGGTCAGGTATGTATATTCAACTTGTGGGGTATTCTATTGCCGTGTATACATAAAAGGCATCCAGTTTGAATAGTAGATGATAATCATTTTGTTGCCTTATCATGTAAGGCTAATGTAAGCATTAGATGGGATCGTGAGCAGACAAGTAGAATGATTCATGGCCGAGAATAATCACTGCAGCATTGGAGAGAAACAAAGGTTTACCAGGAGAAGTCTGTCTAGGCCATGGTGTGTGGCCATGTGGTAGCAATCAACAAGGTAGGTACAAAAAGAAGTGACCGGAAATCATCCTTAGTGAAGTCTCCAAGAGGTTAAAGAGGAAAATCAACAAAAGAAAACACGTATTTGCATGTTCCCTTGTTTTCATGAAGGCATTCTGGAAGGATCCCAATCACACTTGTAAGATATTTATCTGCAGTGGGGGGAGGTGCAATGGACGACAAAGGATGAAAATGAGAATTTTCAACAATGTTCTCTTTTGGTTGTTTGGGTTTTGAGACACTGGATTATGCTGATCATTTTCTCAAAGGTATTACGTTATTGACTAGTCAGTAAATTATAAACCAAGTGCCTCTTCCTCTTCCTGGTCAGGACCTTTTATGATGATTCTGATTGCTGATACTCACTAGGAAGTGATGGGGTCTACAACGCTTTTTGTTCCATTGGCACCTAAATCTGGTAAGGTTGGTAAAATCAGCAGGGGTACATTGCCCTAATTCCACAGATGGCACAGAGGAGAGGAACGCTGTTCTTATGTCACACACTGGAACTACAGAGTCACAGTCTAAAGAGGGCATCCCCTAGGAAAACGATCATCAATGATATGGCAGACAATGGTTTAGTCTATAACAAGACAACTTGGCAATGTCTAGAAACATTCTTTTTTTTTTCTCTTGTCATAGTCGGGGATTGGGGCTGATACTAGATTCTGAGTAGACGTGAAGGGCTCCGCTAAGTATCAGAAATATATAAGACAATGTCAGAAATGTATAAGACGCCTCTCACAATGAATATTATCTGGTCCAGAATGTCAATTGTCTTGCTGAAGGTGAGAGACTGTCTCAGAATAAAGACATTTGTCCTAAGATGTTGGGAATACCAGAGCCATTACGATGTTTGGAAAGCTCATAAAGGTGACATATCAGGACCAGGGCCGGGGAGTCAGAGAATCTGGCCAAAGAGGCTTTCCTGCTCTTTTCAAAGCATAGATCTGGGTGCATCAGGTCAGCTCTCTAGTTCTCACCCTTTTCCCCTGCTCACTGTAGAGCACTTATTAGTGCATTCATTTGCTCATTTTCACATATGGCAGACCAATTTCTAATAGCATGAGCCTTATTCTAGCAACTCCACCTCCAATATGGTTTCTGTTACCTCATATCTGTGAACTCTCTAAGCTCACCACTGTTACTCCTAAGCTCCAGTGTACTCTGCATGTACCTTTAAGACACTATGGGAAGCTGGCATTATTTATGTGCCTGTTCTTTGTTTTTACTATGAGCCTAAGAAGCTACCCTTTATTTTCTTATTTACTATAGCCATATAACAATATATTGCAGAATACACACACACACTTTTTGTCCTCAATAAAATGTAGTTCATCTAATCCAGCACATCTTTATACTAAAGAAGGTATGTTGTGATGGCAAAGGGCCAGTTCTGTTGGTATCAGTTGTAATTGTATGGGGTCCTTGCTTTTTTCTTCTTAAGCATAATGTTTAGCACTAAAACATCTAGCATCCATTTTGTACAAAGCACCACATTCATTAGACCTACCAAGACGCATTAGACATGACTCACAGGCTTTGAAATGGAGTTGGAAGTTCCAGGTCTTCTGGTCTCATAAAGATGAATAATTGGGGAATAAAAAAACTATAATGGATGAGCCGTGTTTCCCATGGTGGAAAGGCTGACTCAAATGAAAAGATACTGTTTTTTTTGTTTTTGTTTTTGGTTTTTTTTTGGTGGTTGGTGATGGATGGTTGATCTCTATCAGGTAGTGTTCCTTCAGGACGGAGATGCAGAGGACACGTAATGCATGAGGAAGAAATCTGTACATTGGCTAGGGAACAGGACGAACAAATAAGTGATCCTGGACTGAAAGAACAATGTCCACCAACTGTTGTTATTAGTGCCTGTCGCTGTGAGCTCAACCTATAGAAGAAACTCACCTGGATTTCATCATGTTAATTCAGCAGAGCTCTTTAACTCCAACTGTGATACCCACATGTATGGACGTATGCTTCAGAAAGAGAACCTGAGAAATCTGACTCTACAGGCATCAGCAGTTGTTGGATGTCACATCAACATCACCTGGGATTTGGCTAAAGTAGTATATAAATTCTGGGACTGGAGAGATGACTTAATGGATAAAAGTGTGGCCTGCTCTTCCAGAGGTCTGAAGTTCAGTTCCCAGGACCCACATGGATGGCTCACAAGTTCTTGTGATGTCAGCTCCAGGGCATCCAATGGCCTTTTATGGCTTCAGTGAGCACACACACACACACACACACACACACACACACACACACACACAAACCCCAACTAATAAACAAAAAACTACTGGAAAGGTAGAGTTACAGGGATGTCTCCCATTATAAAGTACATTGTATTCACAGTTCTCCTAATATGACATTCCTATCTGGTTTCTTATATAGAGACAGTCCTTGACTTATAATTGCTTGATTTTTTTGACTTACGATGGTGTCCAAACATACTAGAACATACTCTTGGGACAGCTACACACATGTACATCCTTGCTCCTGACAGTAGGCAATAGCAGTGACATCAGCTCACAGTTAGCCTCCAGATATTACTATAAAGAATGGATGCTCTGCAGTGTGCTGTGTAGCTAATCTAGTTTGCTTGGTTAGTTAGGGGTATTAAATACACTTCATATATATGCTATTTTCAATTTACAGTAGTTCTTTGGGAAATAACACCACTGTAACTCAAGGATCATGGCATAGATATATTTCCTTTTAATTTTTTTAAAATCTTATTGTATTTTTCAGTGTCCTTGTGTATTATTTTTTCATGTGGACTATAAACATCTCAGTGTCAATATTGTTACTATTCCACATCATTCAAAGCTAGGTAGGCTGAGGGTGTTTCTATGAGTTTAAATATTCTTTTGTATTAGCACAGTGTGGTCCGTCTCTTATCTCTGGCTTCAACTGGCTATGGAATCAGCAGTAGAAGACTACCATTTGGAGGAAAATCTTTGGACTTTCCTTGGTCTCCAGAGCCTGAAAAAGTGCACATGCTGAAGGATTTGGACCTGTCTGGCTCTGACCCCCTGAGACACTTCTAAAACATGGGGCAACAGTGGCTTTCTCTGCCTGCTTCATGGTTGTAAAATATTACTTCACTTGCACAGAACATGTGATTCAAAAACAGTGAATGTAATGTGAACCACATTTCTACCCCAGGCCAATACTTAATAGATGCTTATTAAAATTCTTCAGTACACAAAGAACGGGCCTTACCTGCAATTTGTTTGGTTTGAAATCAGATTTCATTCTTTTTTAAAGTTACTTATTTTGGGGTGTGTACTTGCAAATTTGAGACTCAGAACATATGTGGGGATCAGTGTATAAGTACAACTTTGGGAGTCAGTTCTTACCTTCTATCTTGTTGAGACAGGGATACCACAATTAAGGCTAGTTGATCTATAAGCCTCTAGAAGATTCACCTGCCTACCCCTGCCTCTCGTATGTGCTGGAATTACAGATGTGGGGCACCACATCTGTAGTTTTTAAATGTTTTATTTTAAGTTGTGTGTGTGCATGCATGTGTGTGTGCGTGTCATGTGAACCTAAGTGCAGGTCCTCTTGGAAGCTAGAGGCATTAGAGCCCCCTGGAGATGGAAGTTACAGGCCACCATGAACCACCTGATGTGGGTGTAATACTAGGGTCCTCAGCAAGGACAGTACTCTTAACTGATGACCCAATCCGCTAGTCCCCACATCTGGATTTTTTTTCCTGGGTTCTGTAAAGCAAAATAAGTGCATTACCTGGCTGAGCCATGCCACTGGCACTGAAATGTCTTGATATGAGAATTGACATAAGGTGAGAGTCACCTTCATATGGCTGTGACACGCTAAACCTCCTCTTACTACAGACCAAGGTAAACGAGTTTCCTCTCTGCAGGAACCAGATGACAAGAGTTCTTAGAATAGTTAAGGAGAAAGGCCAAGAGTCATTACCCAAATTTGGTAATCAAAGGTGATGTGTTTTCACCCACAAAAATCTGATCTGGGAGCTAACAACAGAGCTCTGGCAATGGGTCATGTAACCAAGCTTTCTGTGAAAACAGAAGTAAGCCAAACCACACCACTACATACTAGGAATTTTTGGAAACATAGTGGAACATTCCAAGATAAAATATTAGGTCATTTCAGGGCTCGAGGTAGGGCAAAGGGAACTCAGTCAGTTCTCAAAATGTTGTTGTTGATGATGTTTTTTGGAGATCTACCATGTGTGCTCATGTAGGAAGAACACTAGAAGGCTCTTCAGGAATCATTAGCCATTTTTTTTAATCCAAGCTATGTGGCACTGTGATAAATCCTGGTATGTGACAAGAAAACAATAGACAGTGGCCTGTGTGGATAGAGTCTATAACCATTGCACTGCTGTGCTGTGGTGTTTGGATCTAGTAATTTTTCTGCCCTTGCTCTTGGCCACCCACAAGTGTAATCCAATTGCTAGCTAGGAGAAATCAACTGTTTCTAAGTTTCTTCGGACTCAGGGCATCTGTGATCTAGAATTATAGAATGGGTACTTGTTTGATAGCGGAAAGAACTGCAATGTCTAGAGCTTCTAAAGTTTTAGGATAGTAAATTGATATGAATGATACTCAAGGTCTTTGTAGGAAGGCTGCATCCCCACAGCTGTGACAGTGTTTGAGCTTTAAGATGATGTGTGAGTGAGGATGACAACTTTGGACCACAGCCAAGCTCAGTAACACCTGTGTTTTCTCTCCTTCCTGTCTTTCTCCTCTTTGCATCCATACCGCAGTCTACCAAGTTCAAGGAAGGAAAAAAGAACTCATCAGTTCCTCTTTGGGGCTAGAGTGTGAAAAAATGGGAACTTTCTCCAACCTAGATGGTAACACAGATAGCTGAAAGCCAAACTCTGATGTGTGTGCTCCCTCCACTGCTGACTGTGTCTAGCTTGAGAATAGAGGGTAAAGGGAGCTTTCAAATAGGGCACGATCATCTCCATTCCTGGAGACAACATGTGTGGGGAGACACCATGACATCCAACTTACCCTAGTTGCACGCGAATTCTGAGTTTCGAAGACCTGCAAGAATCATCATTACATCCCTAATCATATATTTTCGAGGTTCAACAAATCTCAGGATGGAACATGTTATGCCGTTTTCTAATTCAAGTGTCTTCCAGATATTTTATTGGGTAATGGGAAGGGAAGCTACCGTGCTTTCTCTCTAGTGAGAAGTTCATTATTCATGCTTCTTTGGAACCAGTCCAGTGCTGTGCTTCAGTGACCTGTCGAGAGAGTGAAGTTGGTAATAAACTCCAAATGGTTTTCTACTGTTGTTGCTCTTGTTGTTGTTGTTGTTGTTGTTGGTGGTGGTGGTGGGTGTGCGTGGTGCCAGGAATACAGCCTTAAAAGTTTTCACGAAGTTTCTGTGCACTTTGAATCAAGCCATTCTGAATTTTCATGTTGTCAGGGTCAGTGTGGGTTCATCCATTAATACAAGGAACACAAATATGTTCTCAGTGCTATCACTGACTTGAGAGGGAAGGAATGAAACCCCTACAGACCTATGACCTACCCAAAAGATAGCACGCCCCCACAACATATCTCCTTCCTGGGCTCATCTGCTCTTTACAGCTCTCTTGCTCAGGAATTGCATTGCCAGTCCCCAAGGCTCTGGACATCTGTTTTCTTACCGCCAATTTCATGTTCCTTTTCATATCCTTAAACTCCCTCTTACAAAGAACACGCCTTGACACCAGGGAGCAGAGTTGAATGTGCTTATTTTTAATTCTTTCACAGCTCAGTGCACACCTCTTTAAAATCTGTACAGATATTACCGATTTGCAGAGATTTACTGGGGACTTGTTCCGTAGCATGCAGACAGCGTCTGCGTAGAAAACGTGCACTGTGTTGTGTTTGTCTTTCACAAATCTAAGAGGATGAATCAGTATCACAAAGCTGCTAATGAAAGCAGCAGCTCGTTAGAGAGTGGTTACTCTAGACCAGAGTGTCTGGGAGATTATTTTGGATTTGGTCAGTTGGATTGCAATGTTTTATTCTAGATGGTAACTCTGCTCTGCACGAATGAAATAGTCAAAAGGCGTTTGGGAACTGATAAAATGGTGCAACTTTGGACAATGGTTTCTCGGTTATTTTAATGGCTTCCTAACCTGCTAATGACTGTGATTTTTTTTATGGTAACTAATGGGCTCCTGAAGTACTTGTCTTATTTTCAAACTGAATTTGCAATACAAATAGAGGCCCTGTATTTACTTTAGGTGGTGCTATATTCAAACTGTTTGTAATTACCTAACAAGCAAGAAGAAAGGGAAACTAAGGCACAAAATAACATAAAACACAATCTATCCATACACAGTGAGTTGCTGGGCACTCTAAGAAACAAACCCAAGCATCTCCACTTGCACTCTGGGGCACCTCATCTCACTCATGTGGAGTGTTCTAGAAAAAGACACAACAGTGCTTGCTTCAACAACACATATACTAAAATTGGAACACAAAAGGTTCCCATCCCAGCTGTCACCCGGCTAAAATGTGATCTTAGGTAAACCACTTCCCTGAGATTCTTTATTCCTATCAGTGAAATTATAATAATAAAACCCATCTCAGAGAGGTTTTGTGAGGCCAATAAAGTGATAGCTCATTAATTCCATGTGTGGAGTAGAGATGGGTGTTTGATAAATGATTGGCATTTATCCTGATATTTCTGTCAGTTACTTTTCTTAACAGTTTTCATTGTAAAATAAATACTAAAAGAAACTGTGAGCGTTGCTAATTAGAGTCCAGGTGGCTCAACACTACAACATACACAAAAGACAGAGAGGCAGAGCCTCATCACAAGGGCAGAGACCCTGTCCCTGAGCACAGGACCAAGACTCATCCACACTAAATGCAGCAGCAACAAGAATTCGGTTAGTCCCTCTTCTCCCCAGCTGTCCTCTCCTCCCTCCCCGGTTCCCTCTTACCTTCTCTATTTCCACACATCAGTACATCTTCTTTTGCGTCTTTAGTGCATTCCACTTTAAGGTTGAAACATGTTTCCAGTCATTACTCGTTGCTCATGTCAGATCATGGAATTTAATTGTTCTTTCTCTTATCGAGCATCATTTTTATATGTACTCTTCACATTTTAACCTTTTAAAAACCTTTCTTCAGCTTCTCCTGGTTCACTTCCTATACATATATTAACTCATAAAATGGGTATGTCTAAAATTAGTGAGGTTATGGCTTGTGATATTCATATCCCAGAGAAGTATTTATCACCTTTTTCTGGCGTATTAATCTTCCTAGCAAGCTATGCTCCTAGATTTCTACTTATGTCTAATCAGCCAATAGACTGAGGATGCTTGATGTCGCATTCTTACACAATGTCTCCTTGGCAATCCTCTAAGGGACAAATGAGAAAAAAAAACACTTCATCCCATGGCTAGGTATTTTTAGGTCGTTCTCTAACCGCAGGGAGCCCTGTTAAGTTCATCAGTCTGAGAGGACTGGAGAGGATAAGTATGGATGCTGTTTTCACACCCTCTATCAGAAGCTATGTTCTCTAGGGCATTGTCTTCTTGGTTACTGGAGAATACATATGGATGCTCTACCATTCATATGCAGGGGGTGAGGGGCTGGCTCTATGGGTAAGAACAATTTCTATGTAAGCAGGAGGACCTGCGTTTGTACCCCCAGCACCCAACTAAAACCCCCAGGCATGGCTGAAGTGTCTATAATCCCAGAGCTGGACATAAGAGACAGGCAGATCTCAGAGGCTCGCTGACTTGCCAGCTGAGTTGAAAGGACAAGCTTCCAATTCAGAAAGAGACCCTGTCTTAGACTGTGAGGTACAGAGAAATTGAGAATTATCTTCGTTTGGCCTCTATAGGAATATAAAAAGCTGCACACACCCATACACTGACATACATGTACCACACACATATACCAAACACACTACATGAAACTCAGGGAAGTAAGGTTTTGGCTTTACATTTCAGATATAGTTTACTATTAAGGAATAAGCAATAAACTAAATGAAAGATAAAAACCAAAAATTATCTTTGCTTAAGGCTCATTGAGTACTCTGTTGTCCAGTTCACAGCCATTTGCATTGTTATTTATAGTGCAATCTTGGACTGCCTCTGCCCTAAACAACACTTGTTAAAACATGGTAGACATGAACAGCATCTAAATTCTACATGTTTGCCATGATAGGTCCTTGTCCTTCCATTGGGGCAAAGAGGGTAATTTGCAGCCTCCATCTGTGCCAAAGAGAATATCTTCAGCAGTGTGATCAAAGTCTGTTTTTCAAGTCACTCCTCACAGTTTTTATTTTCAAACATATAAATGATCATAAGCATTTTTGTTGAACTTGCTTTTCTTGCTCCCTATTTGATCCAAGTATTAGAGCACTCAAGTTCTAGGAAAAGAAGATACAATTACTATTTTGTTATGTCTAAGTGGACGTCGAGCTATGTCTTAGCTCACCTGAAAACATGCCTTTAGTATAAGTAAGCTTAAATCTGTCATCTACTATCGCTAGCTATCTTACCAATGAGGGACAATGGGGCTCAGTTCAAAGGTCCATCACCCATGTGATTTTGACAATGGTTGATGAAGAAGGGGCTTGTTAAAATAGGCCTTTGCTGATGCTGATGAGCGCTAGCATGTGGATTCTAGCTGGTGCGTTCAGCCGACAAGAACCAAGCCAACCAAATCTTTGTGCTTTGCTGGGCGTGGCAGAGCAATAGAAAGACTGGCTCCTTAAAGAAACCTGCAGAGACCTAGGACACAGAGTCTCTGCAGAGCCCAGTCATATATGTCAACAAAACAGCAGCTTTTCTTCCCCAAGAATTCTAGAAGTCAGCTTAGGCAATTTGCTCCACCAGGAATGGCAGTTAGCCCTACTGGAGAATATTAACAGTCTCAACAGTGCCTCATTGTCTCAGCATAAGAACATTTGTTTAAAAATTAAGCAGTGAAATCTTGCTTGGTCATTAAAGTCCATTAAAAAAAGGATGAGAATTGGTCAATAATCTTTGACTGCTCAACTGAGCGACTTGAATGCCAATTATCTTCATGGCATGCCATCCACCCAGAGGAAGCCCTGCACATCACAGTCCCAGCTTCGCTCACACACAATGTGTGCAAGGCCTCCACGATACGTGCCTTTCTTCTCATAAAACGTGCAGAGGCTGAGGAAAACCATTCTGTTGTCTCAAGACATGTTCTGAACAACCTGGCAAGTCTGGATTTGTAATTTCCATTTGTCAAGTAGGATATTTTGGCCTGAGAAAGATATACTCAATAAAAATGCTTTCCAAATCCAGGTGTAAGTCAGCTCAGCCTTGCTGGCCCGTTTGTCTGCTGACTGGCTGGATTCCCGTTCAGCCCAGTTCCTCAGGTTAGTTCAGTTCACTTTAAAAACATCCCTGCACACCCACCGTGAGCTTATGGTCCCCTTAACAGAGTGGGGAGGGGTTTTGAAAGCTTAGCTCACACACTTGCCACCAGAGGGGGTTACTCCATGCATAGTTCAATATCCTAGTTCTTCACTTCCATCTGAGAGGGCTTTCCCAATACGGCTACCACCATGTGCCTCACTTTTAAGGGCTTTTTTACAACTCTTGTCAAGCACAGTGTTAAATAAGCAAGGTATCAGGCCCTGTTTCATAATCATTGCTCCTGCAAAATTTGTAAATTTGTCAGCGATGGGTGGCATGTTCAGTAGAAAGTTAAGAATTATGATTTCATTTGATTCATAAAAGATTTGGTGAGTGCTTGGAACACCTGAAATGAGGGTGGTTTTTAGACAACACATTGGTAAGGGTTGGCCATTTTGCTAAAGATACTTGGTGTTTTTGAATCTAAGGGTAGTCATTTAGATTGAAAATACCTTGCTAATAACTTCAAATCACATTTATTAGCATCCTGTTAGTGTTGTGAATTTAACTTGGGATGAGCCTAAGGTTGGTCGTGCCAAGTTTTATCATTTAAACAGATATTTCCTGAGTACCTGTCACCTTTCAGGGCACATGCTACTTGTATCAGAGGACCAGGGTTCCAGAAGTGAAAGGATGAAGGATGTTAGAAAGAACAGACACTTGTACATCATATGCTCTTGGTGTCAAGTTTAGAGACAAGGCCATTGGTAACTCTGTGGAGGACAGTTTTAGCGGAGTGGTAGGAGAAGCTCAGAGGAGGGCCAAGGGCCGATAGGAAAAGTTTCCAGGTTAATAGAAGACAAGAACCTGAAGAAAGCTTGGTAGAAGTTTTGCTTCGTGAAGGGTTAAGAGATGCAGCAACGAGGTTTTGGTAAAGAAAACAAAATTTAGATGAGAGGAATAAAGTCGTGCATGTGAGGCAACAGCAACCATCAATAGAGAAATTGAAGTACCTGGTGCTGCCAAGAGAGAAGAAGTTCTTACTAAGCTGTGTGACTGTTGGATGCAGAAACAGAAACAGAGAACTAGTCTATTATCTAAGAAGGACAGCTTTGGTGCTTCTCATAAAACCATAAAAAGCAATGGAAATCAAAGTGTAAACGTGAGGATTTAAAAAACAATCTTGAATCATGTTGAAGTGAATAAACTTGCTGATTTGATTCTAGTATACAGCTCTTAGCGGTAACAATTGGAGCTTTATTCTAGAGATTTATAAAGGAATTTTTCTATGGCGATTTTATTTATCTAAGAGGTTTAAACTGTAGGATATATTTTAATTAATAGAACCATGCCATCATCTAGTAAAGTATACTTGAATGATACAAAATACAAAATAACCTTTTTTTTTGGAGACAGGATCTCCTTATGAAGCCCTGACTCTACATTAAGACATTAAGATTAAGATGACCTTGAACTCATAGAGATCTACTTATAGAATTAGGGGATTAAACAGGTGCACCACTACACCCTGTTGTGAAATATTATTTTAACTATGCAAAGATGAGTAACATTTGTTTAATCATGAAAAGATGTGTTGCTGTTTCACTTTGCCTGCCTAAGGCACCTGACGGGTGTAATCAAAAGCCAACTGCCAATATCTAGGTAAAGAGAGGGATAGACAGGGCTGTCAGGCAGAGAGAATAAATAGGAGGAGAAATCTAGGCTCAAGAAGAATGAGAGGAAGAGGAGAGAACGAGTGAGAGAGAGAGAGAGAGAGAGAGAGAGAGAGAGAGAGAGAGAGAGAGA
>LOJH01057510.1:0-11544 GCA_001685095.1 Ellobius talpinus | reverse complement strand
CTAGGCTCACTCTGTTAACTTGACCTTCTAGAATTCTCTAGAGCAGTGCTATCATTGTGAAAATGAGCTTTTCGGCACTGATGAAAGATCCCTATATCTGTGCTTAGAGTTGGAGGTCATATGGAATTCCTTATTACTTTGATGTATGCCTAGTGTCTTAAGCATGACTGAGGAGCTAAATTTCAGGTCGAATGTAGTTTTAATTAAAGTAAAGTCTATGTGGCCACTCACATGCAGCTGTGAAGTATATGAAGCATACGAGGCCACCTACGGACCCAACATGCTTGTCTCCATGTGTAAACCTCCAGAGGTATTTTTAGTTCCCAGAAATTTGTGGCATTCAGGTTCTTTTTAAATCCACTAGAACTTTTCTCTCGGAAAACCTGGCAGCCCACTGGCTTATCTTACCAGGAATCCTCAGAGATGTGCAGAGAGTCTCTGCCAGGTTAGCAGTCAGAGCAGGGATGACTGCGAGCAAAAAGATGGCTTAACAGACATGCCAGCTGAGGATGAGTCACAGCTGCAGGCTGTGGGCACAGAAGGACCAGAGGCAGAGCTTCCTCCGCAAGCTTCAGCTCTAGGGGGCATGGAAAACAACAGCATTGCTCCAGTAGGGATGGCGCAATGCATGTTCAAAGAATCTCATAGACAGTGCCGGTGACTCACGGAACATCTAGAAGCCCAGTGACAGCCCCCACTATCACAACACTCCCTGGGGCTTTTGTAAGTGGCTCTTTGGTGAGGAAAGACCAACAGGCTGAAGTACATCTCTCTGGCCACTGCAAATGAAGGAATTTAAGCAGCTGGACTAAGGCTTCAGATAGATGGCTCCAGAGTCTTGATGAAATACACTGCCTTTCATGTCCTACCCAGGCTGAACTTGGGGATAGTTTTCATTCATCTTGCTGCTGATGACTTCCCATGTGGTCTAGATTTTCAGGGTCATGTTGTCTTCCTTAGGCTCATCCTCTGGGAGTCTTTGATTCCACTGGCTCTTAAGGGTCTGTTGACTCTGTGCCTATGTCCTGAAAGCCAGCTTGGAGAGTAGAAGGAGCAGGGACCTTGCCATTTTATCGCTTGGCATCATTAAGACTCCTTACTGAGGTTCAATTGGAAAGAAAAGGAAGACTAGACAAATTTCTGGATAGAAATCACCACCTGTTAGGAAGTGAGTCACTAAGAAACCCAACAGGAAAATGCATTTTACTGGGCATCTGAATGAGGTCAGTCTGGCTACAGAAGAAGGAGCAACTAGAAGGATTCCTGGAACAGGCAGGATAATCAGGCCATTTTGATGCATGGTATTTAATACCCTGAGGAACAAAACTTGTAGCATGGGTATTTACTTTCCCCCTTGATGCTAAGGCGTTGTTAGAACAATCCAAAGAAATCTCATGAAGAAAAGGGGACAGCAGAGGATGCAGGTTCCAAAGAATCTGACACCCAGTGTCCATCCTCTTGATTCCCATAGCCCCTCTCACTTAAATGTATTTTTATGGGAGAATCTCTCTCTCCCTTCCTCTCCCTAAAACAAATAAATACCCACTTCCCACCAAAAAAAGTTAGATGTTGAGCCAGCATAGAGCAAGAATGTGCAGAGTTGAGGGTAGGTTCTTCCATGGGTCCCAGACATAAGGACAATGGTGGTCTCAGAAGATGACAGTAGATGCAGAAATATCCTTTGCCAACTGCTGTAATTGGCAAAGGACAGCAGGACAGCAAGTATCCAATGATGTTTATTCAGAGACTGAAAAGCACTAAACAGCAATTTGTCAGAAGATGTTCCCACTGCTAAGCTGACAACAGTGTTTCAGTTTGTCTGGGTGGACACGAGGAAGAAGACTTAGCTATCTATATAGGAAATTGTGCTACCAATATGGGAATTTTAAGGTGGGAGCAGGGGGCACAAGTAACTTCTTTTTTACCGACGATTCTGACTCCTATGAACTAGCTTTGTGTACTAAAATTGAGCTGGTGCTTATGGAATGAGAGCTGGGAGTTACATATTTGTTAAAGTTTGGGTAAGACTTCTAAGAGAAGAGAATTGAGTGGTTACGAAAGTGTGGTGGGTTCCTCCAGTGGACTATTATTTAACTTTGTAAAGAAGAGAAATCCTAACACGTGCAACAATATGGAGAGACCTTTAGGATATCATATGAAGTTAAATTATCTAGCCATGAAAGGTCACATTCTGTGTGATCCCACTGGTGGGAGCCTGCAGAAGCCAAATGTATGCAAAAGGTCAGTAGACAAGTAGAATTGTAGCTGCCAGAGGATGAGGAGGGGAAGTTAGTGGACAAGTTTCAGTGAAGGAAAATAAAACGCTGTGGAGATTTGGGCACAAAAATGTGAATATATCACTTGGTTATACATTTGTAAGTGGTGATAAATAATTTTGTTTCTCTCTCTTAGCTAGAATAAAAATTTGAGAGATAGCAATTCTGCAAAATCTTTAACTTCCTCAAGTTTGGTTGGTTTACTTATAAAGATTTTTGTTGTTGCTGTTGTTTGCTTATTTTGGTGGCACTGAGATGTCACGACAGGCATCATCATGCATGTTAGGAAAGCACTATTACTGAGCTGAACCCTTAATCTGAAATTTTAATGACTAGAAATTTCCATTGAGCTGGTCCCATGGCTTATACTCAAAGGTCCTGCTACAGAAAAAGGAAAATACATTATTGTTTGGCTGCTCTTATGATGTGGGATTCCCCTCTGAATGCTGCGAATATATTTTATTACTTACACTCTTATTTATGTGTTTTTTTCTTCTGATTATAAGTCCATATAATAACTTTTTGGTGGGAAAGAAAATGTGTTTTGAGTCCCTGCTTGCCTCCGAACCTTCTCTGGACCTTCCACAGAGTTCTCTTTTAACATTCACAATGGCTGCCCAGCTCTACTCCTGGGTAGGTAAAATCGAGGGTGAGAAGAGGGTCGGCCATTTGGTGGTGATTTTATAAGGATTATCAACCAAGAATGGCCAGTAGCTTTAAGTTTTGGTTTCCAAACTCGATGGCCAGGGTGTCCACGTTTTAATTTGAGTAAACGAGACCACTAGGAAGCAGCAGTTCCATCTCTGGGTGGTGGAATTCGTTGAATTTACAGCTGTGAGTGAGACTCAGAGAAGTTCACTGTCATGTTCAAGGTTGTTCAGTCATTTAACACCAAAGCCAGTACCAGATACCATCTTGAAGTTATTTCTAATTCATCTTATATGCTATTCTGACTTGGGAGGAAAAAATACAGATTACATTTAAGTGAAAAATATACTTCTTTTCTCTTTCTTATGGTTTTATATTTTGTTTATTTAGTCCAGGGCCTTTTACATCTCAGGCTTTGTAGCCAAGAGTGTTTGTAACTTTCTGATCCTTCTACTTAGTGCCCATGAGTCTTACAATTGCGAGCATGTGCCACCATGTCCTGTGCGTGCTGAGGAAGAAGCCCAGGATTTTGTGCATTCTAGGCAAACACTGTACCAACTGAACTACATTTCCAGATTAGAAAACACATTGTTGAAAAAGTATGCTGGATTTAGCACATTCACAGGAGACATTAGTAAACTTTGGACCTGTTTTATGGGTTGGATTTCTTTTAAGACATGCTGTCTTCTGGTGTTATCTAGATGAAGAATAAAGGTGAAAAATGATCTCTGGCTGCAATTCCAACTCTCCAATAGCACATTCCATTAACTTCCTAGGTAGACTTCTTTAGTTGTTTTTTGAGTCAAGGTGGTGATAGTATGATAGACGAATACAAAATTATTCTTACTAACCTTGAGCAGTGTTTTTATGGTCCCAACAGACATGTCTGACTTGTGGGAAGCCACCGCCAACACTAGAGGAGAGCACAGCCAAAACACGAAGTTCTCGTCTGGGATGACCTGAACATTTTTCTGGTTCCTACTCTGTCTCATGACTCACTCTTTGGGGTTTTGACAAAATGCCATTGAGTCTCAGAGCACAGCCTGCAGCAGTGGGAGCTGGGGCACAGGCTCTCTGCTTTGTCTAGCTCCCTGCTATCGCCAGCTCAGGATGGTGAGTGTGTGGACTCTGGGGGGCTTTCTTGGCATCAGACGTAAATGTGAAATCACAGAAACTTCAACCTTTCCTTTCCCATTGACTTCTGGATTCATGAAAACATCAGGGTTGGAATCAATACACCATCCATCACAGCAACCATAAAGCCTCTCCCCTCTCTCCTCCCTTGGGTTTCACTCTCTCTAAAAGTATCATCAGAGAAGGACCCTACTAAAGAAGCCCACTTCCCTGTAGCTGGCCACATAATTGGCTTTACAACACAGGCTGTAAAATAAACAACCCAAATTTATTTAGTTAGTTTTAAAAATGAAAACAAAAATCCTGTCTGTTCTTAAAATAAGACAGTGTTGTGGTCTTGATGGCATGCTGAAATACTTCAGTGCTTTGAAGCGCACTGTTACCTTCATTTCAGAGAAATTAAACATATAAACACACGCAGTACCCATCATTAATTTCTCTCCTCCAGCACACAGAGGGTTATATAGACATTAAAATAAGGTCCATGAAATTCAGCAACTTTCTCTGGTTTTATATGAATATTTACTACTGATGGGCCTGGAGCTTTCCTGTAAGACAACTCTGACCTCTGATCAAAACTCTTATGTGAGGACTGATTTCAACACTATTTAATTTCCGAACCATGGAAAAGAAGGTCTACAAAATTTCTTCTCCACCTGGGGTCATATAAGCTCACATTTCCTTCTAGTTTCCCCTGGCTTGGTTTTAGAGGTTCAAGTTCCTCTAACAGGACTGCTGGGTCCTGTTTCTCCTCAGCTTAGGATGTGGCAGTATGGTGGAGCGAGTACATGGCAGACTGAAACGACTCACCTTATGACCAGGAAGGGACACTCACTGACTGGGGTCCCATAGTCTCCTTGAAGGTCATAGCTCCGGTGACCTAGAGACCTCACACTGTGGCCAGGTGAGTGGCCTTACATCTCAAAGTGTCTTGCCTCCCGATAGTATGAGCTGAGGTCAGAGCTTTTGCCACACATAGATGTTGGTGGAAGCTTATGCTTTAAACAGTGGTACTCGGCAAGGGTTGAAACAAGGATCCAGATTTGCTCTTCTAATTCCTCACTCCAAGCTACCTCCTGACACTGTACTAGTGATGGTGGTCATGGGGAGCAGAGGAAAGGGGAGTGGCTGATCCCTTGAGACTGTTGAGTGACAAAAGAAGAGGAGATGGTTGAAAGTAAAGGCGATCTCTTCCACATATTCAGTTCTAGTGGAACACACACAGTCAGGCTGAGAACAGTTCACAGCTGTGGCCGAGGATTGGGAGATTCGAGTGGGAACAAGCTAAAGCCTGTCCTCATTGGCCAAATCACTACCCCCAGGGTCTGTGACAGTGTTCTCTGATGGTTTTCTTTACGATCAGTCTCACACTTTAAATAACGTAAACGGCACCGCAGTCCTTCTTCTGCTTAGGCTCCTTGGTGTCACCGGGGACCGAGACCAGAACGCTGAAACCTGTCAGAACTGTGGTTGCCCCTCCCTGATCCTGCAGCCCTGTTCTGTCTGCCACATGCTTAGTTCTCCACAGTCACATTAACTGCTACAGTTTTGGCCTGTGCCAAGTTCTTTCTTGGCCGCGATTCCTTGACCATGTTGTTTTTCTTGCCTGGAAAGCTCTTTGTCCTACTAATTCTTCAGGTTTTATCTTAATATCATTTTCTTGGAAAGGACATTTTCTGTTCATCTGTTTCACAACAGTGTGCTCTTTTCCATTGTCTGGATTGTAAATAGGAATTATATGTGTATTGAGTAACGTGATTAATGTGGGCCTTCGTCATTAGATACCAATACTGGTAAAGGTAAGGAGGGTTTGTTTTGCTTGACCCTGAACTTCTAAGAATTGGCATGGGTATCCTGGGGTCAAGATCAGGATGAGCAGCTCAGCCTTAGATTACAGAGAGCACAGAGCCAAGTATCCCCAAACCAGAAAACCTGCTTCTCCGGGAGCAAAATCATACATCAAACTCCTGGCAGACAGGACAAAACCATGGAGTTTGTGTGCTCAAAATCTCGAGGAGGCATACGGATAACACACTGGGGAGGTTGAAAGCACCAAATAGGGGGGACCAGAGCTTCAGCGAGGTGACAGATAGCAAGCAATGGCACTAGGAAGACCGCACTGCAGTGGTTTTGCTCCCAGGACCCTGCTGTGGGATCCCAGTCATAACTCAGGCTGACACGTTCTGTGCTCCCCTTTTTACAGACCGTCTGGAACATCTGCCTTTGATTGCTTACCCTGGCTGTGGATGCTCAGTCTGTGCACTGTCCCAGCCAGAGCACACTGTGCCAAAGGCTGCACGGCAATCTTTGGTATCTGCTGTGAAGTGCGTAATCAGGATGGCTTCCTTCTCTTCCCAGAGGCATATAGACAGGTGACAGAACATTCTCATCCATTTTAAATGTGTTGTCTTGGATTAAAAGATGCTGGGGCTGAAAAGACCACACTAATAATAGAGAAGAAAGAAATAATTAAAGACTGCATTTACAGAATTTTATCTGTATTATTTCTAGGGACTACCCAACCGTATCTGGGGAGAATGAAACAGAAAGATGAGGGCCAGCAAAACAAAGACTGTGTGAATAAGACATTGTAGACACTTTGTGGATGATTTTCTCTTCGGCAAATGGGGCAGCTTTGAGTGAATGGATTACTTTCTTGATAAGCCTTTTCCTTAAGGCTTCTCCTCAGGTGTTCCTACGCTCAGCAAAGTCATGGAAACATAGCTAAGGTCGGTCCACTTTCCCTCCTGATCCGTGTTTCCTAATTTAGTCAGCTGTTCAGTGTGGTTGAGGGGATAGAAACATTTTCTTCATCTGGCATGCATCTCATGCCTTAGGGGATTTTATTTGACATTCAGTTCTCCTTTCCTTCCTCCTTCTCTCCCCAGTCCAGGTGTCTCTGAGAAGAGTCCAGTATTTGACAAATCCCGGAGTTCTTTGGGAGGGATGAGGTGATCCCTTCAATTGCTTATAGAGAGAAATGGCCACAGGATGAGTCATGGAGAAACGACCAGGGCCCTGTTTTAAAGTTCATTTCTGAAAACTCTTCTATCTGCCTTTTACAGAAGGATCTCTCTCACATATTCCTCCTTTCTGTCTGGGAGACAGCTTTCCCTAGAACTTGTCTGAGTCTCAAAAAGGAATTTTTAGTGTTCTCTCACCCAAGCATAATTTTTATGCCTTTTTAAAAAATATTATTTTTAAAAGTCCTATATATGGGTGTTTTGCCTGCATGTAAATCTATGCACGTGTGTGTGCAGTGTCCAAGCAGGTCATAGGAAAGCATTGGACCCTCTGGAACTTGAGTTATAGATAGTTATTAACTGTCATATGGGTGCCTGAAACCAAATCTGGGTCTTCTGGAAGAGTAACACTGCACCTTCTCTCCAGCCCTGCAAGAATAACTCTTGATTGAAAGAAAATCCCCCCAGATATGCAATGGCAACCAAGCTTACAGCACACAATGCTACTCGGAAGTTCTAGTTTCCATCAGCTAAGGTTGCCCAGCCTGGTCTGTTTGGGTTGAAACGGAGGGTTTATGGATCATGGTTTTGTCAGGCTCTGATGAAATGAAATGAGAGGAAATGTAACCAAAAGCTCCTTAGTAAGCATCTTGTTTCTGGGGCAGCTGAGGTCAAATGGAAATTGCCAGCAGGGACAGGCCTTGCTGGGTTTTGCTGTCCTGTGATTATGAAGGGAGAAAGGACTCCCTTCTCTACTGCCTTGTCCTCCGTGGTGGATCCCCCCCACCTAGATTCCTTTTTCTGCTTCCGGGATTTTCTTTTTCACTTCAGCTACACAAAAGTGGATACAATGAATCATAGTCACTGCTGCCTTTCTAGTTAAAAACCTGGAGGCCCAAGGGTGCGGCTGCTTCATTAATAATCAGGGAGGAAATAGCCACCAGGTAGCGAGAACTGGACCCTGGAAGCTCAGAGGAGCGACAGACCTCCAAAGTTCTAGCCGATGGGCTTAGGAAATGATAGACCAGAGTGTGCAATGTTTTGCAAAAGCAGTTATTTGTCATAAAATGCTCTCACCAGGACATTTTCAGAACAATTTAAAGGAAAAGCCTTAGGAGGCCATATTCACAGGCATTATTCAGTCTTGAAGCCAATATTTTAAAATCTTATTTAAAGAAGTTTGAAGAACCAATCTTTAGCAAGTTTTCAGTGGAGCGTGACTAAATGTAAAGACTGGACTGGGAGTCAAGCTGGAAGAAAGGCAGAACACTCCAGAAGCATCTGAACTTTGGGATCCCCTAAGACTTTCACTGGCACAGAGTGGCCACTCCAATAATGCTGTTGAGTGGGGACGTGCAGGAAGGGGAGGGGCCAGAAGGCAGAGGAAAGGGAGTGAGGACCTGGATGTGCCTACTGAGGCCCACTTGGCACGACAACTTGATTTGTGAGTTACGTTTGAGAGAGAGGTCAAAGACCTGAGGAGGAACTTGAAGATATTTTAAAGATTTAAAAACAGATATGTAAATATAAGACACTGTTTAACAAAGGAATCTCAGACTTGGTGAGATCTTTAGGGGACTTCAAGAATGAAATCAACAGGTTGTGAAAAGAAGTTTTACTGTTCTAAATTTCATAATGATAATGCATTCTAAAGAAAACATAGCTTGCTAATAAAAAGAGGTTAAAAGTAAAAACACTATTTTTTCATGCTGCATGTGAGTGCATGTCTGGGTTCTGATGCGTGTGGGTGCATGCAGAGGCCTGAGATTGACAGAGGGGGCCTCCTTTCATCCTATTTTCTAAGACAGAACCACTCACTGAACCTAGAACTCAGCAATTTGCACAGACTGGTTGGCCCACAAGGCCCAAGAGATCCTATTTAGAGATAGGCTTTAATATTGGCTGTCTTCTTTTGTTGTCTTGCATGTAGCCAGCTCTCTCCAAGTCCAAGAGTCTTTAATTTAGGAGCTATGGAAAGGGTGGATTCTTAGGATGGCATGATCAAAGGGGAAGGCTTTGACAAAACCTTCTAGGAGGTTTTGTTCTCCAAGAAGGACTAGAAATGCTGGGCTTGCTTACATCCGTCTGGTTGAAGTGATGGGCTGCCATATTGACATCTTCCAAAGAGCTTGCTGTGGAAAATATTATGGAGACAAGATTACTTTCCCTAATTCTCTTCATTATCGCAGATGGACATAAAACAATATACCCGGGGCTAGAGAGTTGACTCAGTGGTTAAGAGCACCTGTTGTTCTTCCAGAGGACCCAGGTTCAATTCCCAACATCCACATGGTATCTTACAACTCTCTGTAACTCCAGGTCCAAGGGACATGATGATGCCTGCTTCTGACCTCTGCAGGCAGCAGACACACAATTGGTAGACAGACATATATGTGGGCAAAATAATCCACGCATAAATTAATAAAATAAACAATAGCAACAACACACCAGAATTCATCTGGTGCTAGGAGAGGAAATGTGAAGATGCACCATGCCTTCCTGCCTGTGACTGGCTAGCAGTCTAGTTTATGGTGAGGGTTTAGAAGATCCTCTGCTTCTAATCCTGGGAAGAGGATCTTGGACCTGGGCCATAAGCCACTGATAGAGCAGGCTGCTGTGATCCTACCTGCTGGCATCTTCACTCTTCCCAGGACACTTTTTCCAGGACCCAGGGTGTCTTATTCTCTTCTATCACATGCTGTGTCTCACTTCTTCCTTGGTCAATTTCAGTTCATTCTTTGGTCTTTGGGGATATTTTTCTGACCTCTGGGGTTCAGCTAAAAGCCTTTCTGTTAGCCCCTGTCACCGTGCCTTCACAAGGACTTGGTGCCTAACTCCCCAGATTGGCAAGGCTCATCTTCTTGTCTGTGTCTGAGAATAGTTCACTGGGAAAATCATAGTCATGCATGGCTCTGTGTCCTCATCTGTAACAGAGAAAATTGGTGTGCTGATCATGGGGCATGGTATGTGACAGGATTAGGGGTATGGCTTAATCAGTGTTCTATTGTCCACAGCAACTCTTATCAAACAAAACATTTAATCTGGGCTTGCTTACAGTTCAGAGGTTTAGCCCATTATTGTCATGGTGGGGAGCATGGTGGCACACAGGCAGACATGACTCTGGAGAGTAGCTGGGAGTTCTACATCCGGATCCATAGATAGAGAGAGACACTGGATCTGGCTTGAGCTTTTGAAAAACCAGAGCCCACCCCTTAGAGACATACTTTCTTCAACAAAGCAGCACCTCCTCCAACAAGGCCATACCTATTAATCCTTTCAAATAGTTCCACTCTCTGGTGACCAAGCATTCAGACATGTGAGCCTATGGGGGCCATTCTTATCCAAGCCACCACAGAATATCTCTGACACTTTTGATTTTTATTTTCGAGGGCAGGACCTATATCTATGCTTTTGTATGTTCGTACAAATTTGTTCTATTCAAGCAAAGAGCAAACTGTCTAAATGTGCTTATTAGACCCAAGGGACAAGGGCTGGAGAGATGGCTCAGCAGTTAGGAGCATGCACTGCCTTTCTAGAGAATCACAGTTTAATTCCTAGCACCTATGCTAGGTGGTTCACCATTGCCTGCAGTTCCAGCTCCAGGGGGGAATCTGACTCCCCATCCTCCTCAGGCACCTGCCCTCACATTCACATACCTACAAATAGATATACACATAATTTAAAATACTAAAAAACAAATCTGTAAATCTCCGGGAGATGCTCAGAAACTCTGTGGAAGGAGGGACAGTCAAGGCCATGGAATACTGATACCTACTGTAGCCCAGACCTACTTAAGTAGACTCTAACACAGAGAGAACAGGCCTTTGGCTCCAGAACAGACTTGGCTGGTGGTGCCCCAGAAATGGCACAGCCAATTCTAGTTTCCTTTTTGTTGTTGTGATAAACATCCTGAGCAAAAACAACTTGGGAGGGAAGGGTTTATTATTATCTTACACTTCCAGGTCATAGTTCACCATTGAGGTAAGTCAGGGTAGGAACTTGAACAGGAGCTGAAGCAAAAACAACCACGGAAGAGGATGCTAACCACCTTGTTCACTGGGGCTTATGCTCAGTTAGCTTTCTGTGATACCAACCACGGTGGGCTAAGCCCTGTTCCATCAATTAGCAAGAAAATAAAAATGGTCCACATGTGCCCAACGGCCTGTGGAGGCAATTCTTCAATGGAGAGCTCCTCTTTCCAGGTGACTCTGGGTTTGTTCCAAGTTGACAGCTGAAGCTAACTAACTACAGCAGAGCCTTGTTCTTTCAACACTCAAGATTCCATAGAACTCCTGTATTTCTTAGATGTCCCAAGAGACTGCTGCTTGGGAAAAGCTGAGAGTTACTGTCCTGTTTCTCAACTTAAAGGATTTTAAGAACTTCAGGGGAATACAAGAGTCAGCATGGCTTTGTAACAGGGGAAAACCTAAATGAGAATCAGGCTTCCCTGACTTTGTTTCCCAGCCTCGCAATATACCCAGTTCCTGGTTTGAACCTCACTCAACTGCGGTGTCTTCATGCAC
>LOJH01057509.1:0-11544 GCA_001685095.1 Ellobius talpinus | reverse complement strand
TGGGTGGGGGTCGGCGTGGTGGTGATGTGCCCATTGCTGGACTGGATAATCAGGCGCTCCAGTTCGGGCGACGCCAGCTTAAGCAGCCCAACGTCGGGCGACGTGAGGAGGTCCGAGTTCTTGGCGCGGAGGTGCGGCTTCAGATTGCCCACCGGGTCGGCCAGGTTCAAGGTCATGCTCTGTTTCAGGATCTTAGGGTTACTGTAGCCGTAGGCGCCGCTCTCGGACTGGAGGAACGAGGCGTTGAGGGCATCGTCGTAGAAGGTCGTTTCCATCTTTGCAGTCATAGAACGGTCGGTCAGTTCACAAGGGGTTGGCCTGGGCTGTGCGCTGAAGTTTCGGGGCCGCAACAGCGCGCTGGGGAGCGGGGGACACCCGTGCGTCCCTGTTTCGGTGACAAGTAAAGTTTGTCTAAGAGCGCGCGCTCCGATCGGCGGTGCTATCCCCTGCGCCCTCCTCCCCAGCTCGCTCCAGGGAGCGCAGGGTTAAGAAACCGCCTGCGTTCACGTTGGTCGACTCCCGCGCGCTGCCGCCGGGCTTTGAAAAGTCGCGGTCACTCACCGAGCGCTCTCGGATGGCAGCGGTTCCTCGGGGACGACGGACCAGCTCTAGCGACAGCGGCTCTCCGGCGGCGCGAACCAGTCGTCAGGGAACTCTCGTTGGAAGCCCGCGATCGGGCTCCGCCGCCCGGGACTCCGACAACTGTCCCCTCCTCCGCGGCGAGGGGGAGGGGGACGCTCGGCGGCCGCGGATAGCGCTCGCCCAACTTCAGCCGCCTGTGCGAGCCTGGCTGAATGTAGGTTCCTCTTCTCCCTTTTCTTTTACGGTCTCGGTGGCAGCCTAAGGCGCAGAAAAGGTTTGCAAAAGTTCGCTCCGGGCCACTTGTTCCCGGTCTTCTGGGTCAGGAAAGTTGCTGGCTGGCGTAGCCGCTCGCCTGTTTCCTCGCGCGGGCAGGCGCCGCTCTCGATGCTGTCAGCAGCGCCGGGACTTGGGAGCTTCTTCTCCGGGGAAGGCGGGAGAAGGGACTCTCCAAGTGCTCCCCAAAACACCGATGCTGGAGCCGCGGGCGTGGAGGGAGTTGGTGAGAAAATGAAGACAAACAGATGAGCAGCCCGGAGTCCGCAGCCGTCCAGGTTGACCAAGTCCGTCCGTCCGTCTCTCTGTCTGCCTTTCTGCTTGAGCGCGTTCCTGCCAAGACGTCTCTGCCACACTCAGTGCAACTCTGAGTCCTTATCCAGCCTGAGCTCAACACTTATCTGCTACCAGTCAACCCCTAAAAATAGCCCATGATGTCACCCCAAGGCCTTCCCATTGGCTTGCGTCGCTCTCAGGGGGGCGGGCCCGCCTGTCGCCATGGAGACCTCACCCCTAGAAGATTCTTCTCTGGACCCGCGGAGGCTCACGGGATGAGGTAATGCTCCGCTGCGCTGCTACAGTTGGGCCCTTCTTTCTCCTCCTCCCTCCCTCCCTCCTCCCGCGCGGCGCTCAGGCTTGTGTTCCCGGGTTCCCTCCCCGGCGCGTCTTTCCCGGCCCGCCCGGTGCATTGTGGGCTGACGTCTTGGTTTGGCTGTCTAGTGACAGAGGCTGCCGGGTCGGCTGGACCCTTTGCGGCGTCTGTCGGAGGCGGGCTCAAGTTCAGGAATGGGGACCCAGACCGAGTCCCGAGACGCGGGGATCCAGAAAGCTGGGGAGGCGCTCTAGTGGCCCGGGGTGGAAGGCCTGGGAGGGGAGTGGAGGTGGCATACACGCACGGGAGTGGAGGTGACGCGCGCACAGATGCACACACACACGCACACACACTCACACACGTGTGAAGCGGCTGAGCGACCTGAGCTCCAACAGGCTCTGCACCCCCGCACTTCCGGGAGGCAGCGGCGCGGGTTAAGATGGTTGTGTGTGCCCCGGGAGTGCGAAAGTGGGTTGAAGTTGAACGGGCTTGAGAGTGTCCCTCCCACGTCTTGAGCACGCGTGGAAGTTTGTCTCTTGGTTCAAGTTCCGGCGGGGGATCTGCGCCTTCGTGTTCTGTACCTGGAAGCCAGAGATTTGCGGTACTAGGAACCGGACTCCTCTGGGTCCTCGGCACAACACGTCACCCTCTGGGGACATTCGGGGAGGGGCTCGCTTTGCCTCGGAGGGACGCGTTTTCTAGATGTGAAATTAAGGTGCGACCCCAGTGCCCTTGGGGGGCTGTCAAAAACCAACATTTAAGGGTTCAAAACTCGGGAAACCCCAGCGATCGCCTGTGCTCGAGCGCACACAGTTCGCGCCCGCCGTTTCCCCCTCCTGATTTGCTTCTGGGAAAACAAGTCTTGAGAGCCGCCGACTCGCGCCCGAAAGTCAGGCTGCCTAAGCGGGAGTCCCTAGTAAGAAGCAGGCTAAACGCTCCCTTCCCCGCCCGCTGGTGGAGCCATATCCTCTGCGGCCTCTAGGAAGCGCTAGACACATGTAAGTGGTTTCTTTCCTAGGGCGCTGCTATCGGACCTCCATCCTCCACCCCTCAGGACTAAAGAGGTGGCAAGCCCGGCTCTCTCATGCCATAAGTGCAAATCTCGGAACTTCTCTGAGCTTTATTGCCCTCATCTACAGGTAGAGCGGGTGAGGTCCGCTGTATCGGGCTGCCAGGCATTAGTGTTATCTTCCGTGACTCCAGGACTAGAAGGTGGTCAGCTGGCTGTCCCCTTCCTTGCCGGCTTCGGTGGTCCCCCTGGGCCTTCTCGGGAGTACCAGACTACAGGGGTGTGATCTGACTGATTTGGCATGAGCCGGTGAGCAAGGTAGCAAAAGGCCGTGAACCAGCTCTTCCCCCAAGCCTCCTTTTCGCCCAGGACTTAAGGTTTGAAGTTGGATCTTTTTTAAGTTCCGAAGTTCTAATTTGAACTTTGCTGCCTCAGAACTCAGCCCAGGGTTTGTAGCCTTAAGATGTTTTGCCTTGGAGCATTCAGAACCCAATAGCAGCTGGTATCGGTGGGAAACCTGCCAACTCTTTTTACTCTGCCCCTGCGTGCTCATTTCGCTTTCACTCAGACTGCAGAGGGTAACTGGCTGCTGCCAGCCAGGCACTGACCTTTGTGGGGGCAGGGTAGATAGAGCAGGGTTTCTGTGAAGTCCAGATCCATTTACTTCCCCCAAAGAGAGAATGAGTTCCCCTAATCAAGGAGCTCATATTCTACATGATTTATGATAACAGTAATAAAAGTAAGTTTTGTCCATTAAACAGCCACTATCTGCCAGTTAGCCCGAGCACTTTAAGTATGCTGTTTCCTTCCCACAGCCATCTTAAGGCACACACATTTTTACCTAGACTTTACACAGGAGGAACTAATCCCAGAAAGTTCATGTGTCTTGCTTGGGGTACAGGGACAGCTGGAGAGTGACCTGAAGTCTGTGTTACATTCCTTTGTATTTCCTCCATTCTGGCAAACTTTCCCTCAAAGCTTTGGTTGTCTGCTTGGGAAGTGTTGTTGATGGCCTAGAAGTTGTTTTCTAGTTCCTGTATTTAGAAACTCAGGGACTTAGGACTGTGTAAGTATGTATCTTTTGCCCAAGGGTCCTGTGCCTCTCCTGCCTCCTGCGGCCTAGGAGGCTCATTTTCTACTTCGGTTAAGAAATAGCACGTTTCATCCAAGGTGGAAAAAGTTATGCTCTTGCTAATGCCTCTGCTTGCAAGCCACCATCAACTTCCTCTTTGTCTGGGAGAAGGGGTTTTTCACAGTCCAGCCAGCCACTGCTATCTAGCCTCATCTTGCTGGAGGCTCAGTTGCAAAGCGCTGAGCTATGCTACCCAAACCTATCACCCCAGAGGCTGAAGTCAGTAAATGATGGTTTCTTGCCCCCCCACACTACTTGCCCACTGTGGTTGAGCAGGGAACTCTGTCCACTGCCCTGCTTCTCACCAGCTGTGACTGAAGGGGACCTCAGCAAAGCTCTGTCTGACTGACTCTCAGTGTATTCCCCTGGAAGTGGCACCTTTCTTTCTCATAGGCCGCTGGCCAAAGCCAGTCAGGAGGCCATGCCTGAGACTGAGGGCCTGAAAGGGGTCCTTCCTGCCTTCTTTCCTTCCTCAGGGGGATCATCCCCAACAACCCCTCAGTTGCAGCATGAAGTTCACATCCAGGCTTTGAGAGGTAGTGTAGAGAGGCGTTGGGTTCAGGTGTGTCTTCCTCTGAGGGAGAACTAGCTACCCTGCACTCCGTTCACTTTATATGATGGGGCAGAGACAGGGCTCTGCTTGGGAAGGGAAGGACCTGAGGTCACAGTAGATGCTAGCCCCTGAGTGTTTTCAGAACACGCCCACCCCTCAATCCATTCCTGCAATTAGGGCCTGGTTGTGCTCCTATGACCACTTTCTGTGACCCTGGGTTTGCCCGAAGTCTTCCAAAGACTTAATGAAGACCCAGGGCTTTAAAAGATATAAGACCTTGAAGATAGTCTTTTGTAATGCAGGTTGATTGTAATTCCCATACAATTGTAGTTTCTTGTAGGATACAAGGTATTCCATGTGTGAGTAGCCACAGTAACTGTTCTTTTCTGGTTCTTTGCTTTCTTACTCTTCTGCTTCATGTTCTGCCCATCTCTTTCCTCTTGCTTTTGGCTTGGTTTTGAGTATGTTAGCCTTAGGAGATGGGAAAGTTGTACCTTTCTTCTCCTCCTCTCCAGAGCTGAATGAACATTAGGGACCATCATTCAGTATACCGAGGGGTTGGTTTGGATAGTTTGAGACAGGGTCTTGTTATAGCCCAGGCTAGCCTTGAAGGCAACCCTCCTGCCTCCAACTCCCAAACACTGAGGTCACAGTGTTCACCATCATGTTCTGTGTGTCTTGAGAGTTTTAACAATAGGTTATTACGCCCTGAACAGATTCTTGCTGCAAGGCCGAACTTCTCCAGACCCTTCTCTTGTTTATTTTATTTTATTGGGATTGCCTCGTTCAACCTGCAAACCTCCAAAGTTTTGGATTTTCTGTTCCCTTTTGTTCCTACTTACGATGTGGCCACATTGACCTAGATCTTACTTCAGTAGCCACCTGCAAATGCTCCCGGCCTGGTGTGATAACCTCTTGCTTTCTCTCATTAGGTCCCATTGTAAGGCGCTGTCCATAAGATCAGTTGTGCCTACTTGGAAAAGATTATCACAGTTGGGTGTGTGCTGTGGACATTCCCTACTTGGAAGGAGGGAGAGACAGTGTCACTGGACCCTCACCAGAGCATCCAGTCACTCCTTCCTGCCATGTGTATGCAATTGTACCCTAATTGCATGTGGCTGTGGGGTCTCCGGGTGTGGGTGGATTGTATAGTCTGGGGAAGACTTGGGGAAAGAGTCTCCATCCACGTAGCCACAGGCAAGCTATCATCAATGCTGGTGCAGGCCTTGCAGCTCAGCTGCTTTAGAGTCTCCCGCAATCCTACCTGTAACCGGCCCCCTCCATCTTCTATAAGGAAGCCTAATGAACTCACTGGTTTCCCTGGTGAAATGTGGTAGAATCAAACTTTGATTTGTTGGTGGGCCCTTGGAAGTTGGAGGTAGGTGCTATTTAGTCTCTCCACCTCCACTACCCCACCACCCACCCAGGGGGAAAATTCTGACAGGCTCATTATCTGTCTCTTAATTTATGACAGGTGAGGTTTGCCAAAAAGATCACTATCCTTTCAGCCTGCATCCTTAGCTGTTGGCCAGTCGAGATGAATGGTTGGCTTTTATGTTTCTTGGTTTTATTGTGTTACCCCATGCCATGTTTTAAATGAGTCAGGTCAAGTGCAGTTATACTGCTGTAACACAGAGCCCTAAAAATCTCAGTAGCTTATAGAGAAATTTACTTCTTGCTCATTGTATATGCTCAGGTTTGGAAGGGCTGTGTTTAATGTGCTTACCTCATCTGTAGAAGTTTTCGTCTTGAATCGTGCTTCCGGAATCATGACAGTCATCTTGGTGGGGAAAGAAGGCACGAGTCCATGCCGACTTTAAGAGCTTTTTCCAGGTGTGATGCACATTATTGAATTCATAGACTAGAAGCTTATATGAGTCACATGACTCATTGCCTGAAAGGGTACAGGGACATTCAGTCCCACTGTTTGCCTGAAAGCCAGGAGTTTGAAGTGCCCACTTCTGTCTAGGCGAGATTACTGCTGTGGAAGCCATCCACAGATCTTCCCAGATTATAGCCGCAAGGTTATTTCCCACTCATGCTACGTGTCTACAGAGGTCAGCTCTGTCTGTACTTGTACACACATGTTGGTTCTGGGACCCCAGCCAATAGCATCTTCATTCTAAACATTGCTGAGAGCAAAGACTACACAAATCTTAAAGTTCCTCCTGAGAGCAGTTCACGTGGTCAAGCCTGACGTCACAGGGAAGGGAAGCAAGTATTTGTAAATAGAGATGCCATCCGCCACACCCTACAATCCACATTCTGTCCATACCTCAGAGTCTCAGCCTCTTCACCAAACACTTTATCTACCTCCTTCATATATTTTTATTCTTTATCAAAATGTGCACTGGCTTAAGACATGGCTCAGTGGCTAAAAGGGCTTGCCACCAAGCCTGACAACATTAGAGCAATAACTGATACCCAAGGGTAGGAGAGAATGGACTCCTCCAAGTTGCCATCTGACCTACACACACACACACACACACACACAGAGTAAAATAAATGTGATTTTATATAAGCTATTTATTCTTCAAGAGTTAGATCAAATCATCACTCCACCGAAAGCTTTCGCTACCAATCTTCCAACTCACACAGATCATTTTATCCTCTTTGGCTCTCACCACAATGGGTAGGTAGCTGGAAGATAGAATCCCTGTTACTCTTGAATGTCTTCTTTAATCGCTAACTCAAAACCCAGAAACGGTGTCGTTCTTATTTTGTATCTCTAGTGCTTAATAAGTATCTGGCACATGGAAGGATAAAGGATGCTGGGTAAAAGCTTAGTGATGGATTTTTTTTAAAATTGCCTTTGCATGTGGAATTATGGGTGTTTTAAAAGTGAAGCAGAAATATTACCTGGACTTAGTTCGTAATATTTGATCATGGCAAAATTCCTACCTGGATGGCTTAGCCTGGGCCTCTCTTCCTGCACCGCTTCATCTTTGTCAAGTTTAGCCACCCCTCTTCCTTTGTTTTTCTGTCTCTCTACACTGCTATAACCTCACTTAGCTCCAGCCTCTCTTCATACCTTCTCCTGCACCTGTTTTTATCCAGCCACACTACAGTTCAGAATAAGTTTCTAAACTTGAGTGACTTGTGACAAAAGATGGATTTCTTATTCTTGCTTCATGTCTGTTAAGGTTGGCAGGGTCTCTAATAATATCACCTTCCTCTGGGACCCAAGCTAGTGGACTGCCCACTTCTAGGAACCTGAATGCTGTCTTGATAGAGGGAAAGAGAGAGTTGAAGACTCGTGTCTGAACAGTTCCATGCCTTGCTTCCATAAAATGTTACATATCACTTCTCACAGTTTCATTGACTAAAACTAGTCTTCTGGCCCTCTCAGCCACCAGGAAAGCAAAGGGGTGGTAATATTTGGCGACTAGTCATAATGATTCCCACTCTGGTCTCGGGTTCCCCAAATGTGACAAGCCATTTGAATGAACATTATATCAAAGCAACTACTTTTGGTATGCATAAATCAAATAAATCCATAAATCAAAGTTCCATGTCTTTAGAATCGTTGAAGAGGACTGGGTATGCCCATCTGCCCCAGGAAAACCTTTTAGTGTGCCCTGGGCCCTCTCCTTTCCTCACCCGTCTATCCAGCTAGTCGCCTTTGTGAACAGATGTTTAACCAGTACAGAGTGGACAGAAGTGATGTGTGTGCCTCTACATACTTGCTTCAGAAACTCTTCTCATAATTCCTGGGAATGTACGGGACTTCAAGGACATACAGAAGAACAGAGCCACAGGTAGACAGAAACTTGATCTCTGAATAACCTTGTGGAAGAATGTTCCTTCTGGACTTTGGATGACCAGTTCCATTGTGCTGGTCCACTGGAATTTTGGAGTAGAGATGATAATGTCTTCTTATTCCAGTAGATGCTTTTAGGACACCCTCCATGAGAAGAAATGCTGGGTTGAAGCATTTGTCCTGGCTGTCCCAGCTTGAAAATAAAGAAGATAGTGCCAATTATATACTGGTGTGTTCCTGTTGAGTTTATAACCTGCATGAGACATGTTACTATGTCTTTATCTTTTTCTGTATTTAATCTTTGAGTGGGCATGTATTGAAATGTCAGGTTTTGGAGGGGAGTTTCAGAATACAAGTATCACATATTGCTAAATATTTTATTAATACATTCAATATTTTTGAGTGTTTGATGTCTGTTAGCCACTGGCAATCATTGCTAGACAACAGTTTCAGGGCCTGACCACTGGTTGAGGTATAGCAAGGAAAATGGATAAGAAGGGAAGATAAGATGAGCCCAGCTTGATAATGCTCTGAGCTACAGGATTCCTGGGTGGAGGGGCCTTCTGTCAAGGATAGTTGAAGAAAGTGCTTTGGAGAAACTGGTTAATAAAAATCTTCCAAAGTACGTGGAAATAGGCAGGGGAAAGAGAGGCAGCAAAGAGAAGAGGAAGAGCGGGTATGTTCATGAAGGCTTAGATGCTAGGGACTAGGGCACGTTTGGAGCTGTAACAGGGATGGGAAGGAGGAACTTGGGATAGATACATCTATGCAATGCTTAGATGCCTTGGTAGGCTTTGTAATGTGGCCATTTGTCATATGTAAAGTGTCTGTGTCCCTAGGAGCAGATGTGCCATAGCCATCAAGACGTTGACACTTGTGATATCTGTTGACACTTGCTTCATTATGCTACCCTCTTTGTTTCGAAGTTTTCTACAGTGAACATGTATTACATTGCCAATTAAAAATAAAAACATTTTCATATGATTGCTGTGACTCTATCTTCCATCCTTTGAAAGGTCTTTAAAGAAGTCCTCTGAGAGAGCTGGGGTCCAGAGCTCATTCACAGTGAAGGTAGCTTTAAACATAGGGCGACCTCTCATTCTCTTCACCTCTCCAATACCTTTGTCATCTCTGTGGCTTCTAAAAAAATCATGGTGATTTTGTTAATCACAGACAGTGCCTTGTGTGTTTGTGTGTATGGAGTGTGCAGCTTAAGAGAAATCAGGACAGAGATTCCATGATCTGTCCCTGCTTAAGGACCTTCCCTACACAAGTGATGGTTTGTCCTGGGCTGCAGGCACTTGCCTTTTCTGTGACACTGTTATGTCCACTCCTACTGATTTGGCAATTAGTGGGGAAGCAACCGATAATGTTGTAAATGCCGGGAAGGCCGCTGTTCCCAGTAATCCCTTCAACCCATATCTTCCTCCAGCATTCTGGCACACGGCTAAACCATGATGGTGTTTCCAGTGAACATCCAAATACTTGGAAGTCTGGAAGTGCTGGATAAACATTTTCTATGTTGTTGGAACAATGATCAGCAACCTCAGAGACTTAGAACAACGCGAGTTTGTTTTTTGTGCTTGCCTTTTTCCACTTCATCCAGGCCAAAATGTTTACTGTTGAGGCACAGCCTGGAAGAGCCCTGCCTGAGATACTGCTAGTGTGTACTGAAAGAGGGAACTTATACCACTGAGTGACACTTAAACTTTACTCAGAGGTCACTGCCGTTCACCTTCTGTGGGCTAAAGCGTGTCACAAAGATGAGCCCGACACAGAAGAAGAATGTGGGATCTGATAGGGAGGGCAGCTGATAGTTAGCAGCATAAATCTTAGATCCTCTGTCTAGAAAATGAAAATAGGTAAAACAAGCTAATTTTACAGTTTGTTTGAATATTATAATTCAAACCATGGACTGTCATGTAGTCACTTTGATAGATGAATTGTCTTGAAAATTTGAGCTGACCTGGAGGAGCCCATTGATGGCTTTAAGTAAGAAAAGTAAGCTATAAGGCCATAAATGAGACCATGTAAACATGGTCTTACTTTTGGATAAATTGAAAAAGCCGTAAGCCACGCATGGTAGTACATACCTGTAACTCCAGCACTTCAGAGGCTGAGACAGGAGGATTGCTACAGGTTTAAGGCCTATTTGGTCTACACAGTGACTTTAAAATGTCTCAAAACAAAACAAAACAAAAAACAAAAACCAGAAACCAAACCAAACCATCCTGCAAGTATATGAGCATGCTGGTATGAGATTACTAATAAAAAATGCCTTGTGAGTCTTTTCTTAGGTGGACAGCATTATATTAAAATGTTTTGTGTTGTTTTTAACATATATTTGCTCACTTAATCCTGGAGTTAGAGAAGAGAGAAGGAAATGGCTTGAACCAGGTGGTTATTAGCCACTTTAATTGGAGATGAGGAAAGTTTGCTTCTGCAACCACCCCGAATGTGCCCCATCTTGTCTGATCTCAGAAGCTAAGCAGGGCAGGGCCTGGTTAGTACTTGGATGGGAAAGGGGATTTTTCTTTAAAACTAAGATGATTGCTTTACGTTTGTGTTGTGCAAAATGGGTCAACTAACCAGCAATTATCAGGAAACAAACCACCACAAAAATCTAAGCTTCAGCAAGCCCTGAGCACTTTATTTTCTGCTCATTGGCCTGTAGTCAGTCGGGGTGGCTTAGGCTTCCCCAGGCCCCATTCAGTCTTTTCTGCTGTCCACTGTGCCTTCCAACCGCCCCTGTGGTTTTCTATGCCATGGCTTTTCCTGGAATTGCTGCCTTTTTGTAGTGTTGCGTGCATATGTGATATGCAAGCTGGAGAAGCTGGGCTTTGGGTCAAACTCCAGGCTTCCTAATGTGGTCATTCTGGATCTCTGTTAGAGAGGCAACCTCTATGGGGGATACAGTTTCAGGGCCCAGAACATGGGAGGTGGGCAGACACCAAGCTTTTCAAAGGCCCAGGCTTTTCTCTGGTAAGTCGTGGAGGTTGTATAAGGAAAAGAGGCAGCATTTTCTGAATAGTAATCCACCACAGTAGATGTGATCGAAAACCAATAAAGCAAGAATACATGCCAAGGAGGCTGCACTTGGCATCACCTGAAGTTGTGCTATGCATTTTGAAAACAAAATACAAACTCAGTGCATGAAATACTGAACACAGTAATGCAAAAGTGGCCATTCCACCAGAGTATTCATTGCCTGGCATGGCAGGTAAAAGTTTAAACCAGCTTGGCTTATGCAACTTCTGGTGTGGCACAAATAATAAACAATAGCCAGGTGCTATTTCATGCCATCTGCTTATATTGTTGCCACTTGTTATAAAGTCCCAGTTTCCAGAACTGGAAGGCTCAGATGCCTAGGATAAGCAGGTATTCCTAACTTACAGAGAAATTGCTTTTGTCAAAATGGCCATTCTGGGAGGATTTGTCTACACCTCTAGAAAATGATCTGTCACTGAAATTCCCAGCTGTGAGTTAGCTGAGTGACGCAATAACTTGGTGGCCAAAAATGAAATGGGAAGAAGTCAGGTATCATGGGTGGACCCAGAGTCTTTGGTTGTTTCTTTGCATAACCCAGCTAACAAATATTTGAGTCAGTTGTTTTACGATCTTTTAAAAATGCTCCAAGATCCCC
>LOJH01057508.1:0-11155 GCA_001685095.1 Ellobius talpinus | reverse complement strand
GATAGATAGATAGATAGATAGATAGATAGATAGATAGATAGATAGATAAAACAATTGTAATTCAAAAATAAAAAAGGACTGAGTTGGGAGAGCTGGGGTCTTGGCACACAAGCTCCCATCAACACTTGGGGCAGGGTAAGCTCCTCTTCCTTGGGAGTGTGACACCCACACACTCTGACGTTGTTGCCCCAACCTTCAGTCGGTAGGACAGACTTTCAAAGTAGGAGAGAAATAAAGCTAGGCAGGTCCGCCTGCCTGCAACTGCAATGTCTAAGGGGCTACATTCTGGGCACAAACAGCAAGGCTACACACTATCACAAGAAGAGATGCGGTTAACAATGTGGAAAGACCCGTCCCTTGAGGTTGGTATAAGAGGAGCTGTTATTCAGGCTGCTTAGTGGAAATTAGAAGCCCTCAATAACCGAGACCCTGCTGTCTGACTATAAAGACCGTGTCTCTGGAAGTTCCGGCTTTCCCGTGCCGCCTATCTGCACATAGCTCACACATGTAACGTGGAGAGAACAGATTCAACACTTAAACAAGTTGGGGTTTTTAAGAAAGAACGAGGCTACTTCAGTTCACATGACTCCATTTTCATTTTCACTGTCAAAAAGAAATCAAAGAAAGCAGAAAATCAAGCATTCTTATTCGTGAAGCAATGCTGCGTGCGGCACATACTTCAAAATACAGTCAAAGCGTAGCTCCGTGGAATAGTCAATCTCACTTAAAAACTACCTGTCACCTGTTCTATGTTGGAAGAGTAGAAGAGAGCTCCATTAGGTCAGCAGGTCTGTGAAAGGTCACAGTGTGGCACAACAGGACCAGCTTCTGGGCCAGCATCCACTCCTGGGCAGTTTCAAGCCTCTGAGGCTTCCCAGGATAGAGTGGAAGCCTATAATTTCTCTCGCATTCACCTGCTCTGTCTCTGTCAGTTAGCTGATGTTCGCAAAAATTCGGCGAAAGCTGCCTTCGTAATTGGCTTTTTATTTCCACCCAGGCCAGCACCAATTTTCGGACAATTGCATCACAAACACCTAGGGAAGAAAAGCATAATCCTGAAAATAATACACATTTCCAAATTAAAGCAATCCGGAAATGTGAATTAATGCAACAAACCAGGATCTGTTCGCCCTCAAAGGAATTATCCCTCTCGATTTTCTCTACTGTGTCTTGTGCATGGGCCTTGAGCAACGATAGGTATTAAATAACCTTTAAGAAAAGCTACATAAAGCATTATCTTCAGATTTCATTCAACATCACCAAGTACCAGGAAGAACAATGCAATTAAAATACTTTTCTGGTGTTTTATATAGTTGCCATGACCTAAGGAAAACATCTCCAATGTACACTCTGACATCCTTCCCCCAGTGAAGGCTTAGCTCAGGGCAAAACCTCTCTCACAGATCCCTGACATTGACACCACTAATCGCTACATGAGCAGACAGACCTGGAAGTAAGAAAAGAAAGGGGTGCTTGTTGATCTGACTTGAAGAAGGAATTCACACCAAAGAGAGTGAAAGGCTTTAGGATTTTCCAGATTTACTAGCTGTGTGATCTTAGGGAAGTTCACGGACTTCTCTGTGCCTTAGTTTTAGTCTATCTGTCAGAGACAAAGAGGTCTGCTGTGGAGAAGACACAGTCTTCACAGTGGGTCTTAAATGAGGTATTATTTGTCATGGTGCTAGATCCTCGGTCCTCGGTTGGCAATGACAATGAAAGTCGATTCAAAACACGTAAAAAGGAGGTGGCTCGGTGGTTAGGAGCACTGGCTGCTCTTCCAGAGGACCTGGGTTCAGTTCCCAGTGCTTTTAGGGCGACTCACAACCTTCTGTAGCTCCAGCTCCTGGTGTTCTGATGTCTCTTCTGATCTCCAGAGTCACTCCATGTATGTGGTACACAGACGGACCTGCAGACAAAAATACCCATACACATAAAATAATAAATAATAACAGTAGCAAAAGTTTAAAACTATCACCTATTCTATTACAGTGTTATTAATATACAAACCATATTTTTATACATGGTTTTTAAAGAAGTAAAGAAAGCTGGTCTCTTAATTTGTGTGTGTGTGTGTGTGTGTGTGTGTGTGTGTGTGTCTGCGTGTGGGGGAGGGGAGAGTGTGTACATGGGAATAGCGCATCTCCTGGAGCTGGAGTTACAGGAGGTTTTGAGCCACTAATTGCAGGCACTGTGAGCTGAACTCAAGTCCTCTGCTGGAGCAGAAAATGCTCTTGACCACCAAGCCTTCTTTCCAGTAAACAGCTCTAGTATAAAGAAAATATTCACAGATGTCATTAGAGAATAATATAGACTGGTTTTAAACCTGACTTTATCATCCTGATATCAGTGGGGAAATGATTCAATGCTCAAAACAGCAACAAAGAAACAAATCTTCCAGGTGGCAATGGTGCACGCCTTTAATTCTAGCACTCAGGAGGCAGAGGCAGGCGGATGTCTGTGAGTTCGAGACTGGCCTGCTCTATAGAGCTAGTTCCAGGACAGCCAGGACTACACAAAGAAACAGAGAGACAGAGAGAGAGGCAGAGAGAGGGAGGGAGAGAGGAAGGGAGGAAGGAAGGAAAGGAGGGAGGAAGAGAGAGAGAGAGAGAAATCTACCACTTGAAAGAGTTCAGATAATTTTGGGAGAATCTTCACATTTGATTTGATCTTAGCCAAAAAGCCCAGAAGCAATGTGAGAATCTTTAGTTTTCTGCTAAAAGAAGACAAAAACAAATCTATAGGAATATGTCGGACATAATAAGCATTTATTTTTACTTGTATTCTTTTGGCTCCCAAAACTATGTCTTTCAGGACTGTGGTCCACTCAGAAGGAGGAGGGAAGGGTATTAACAAAAGGCGAGAAGTGGGTCACCAGCATGGAGGCCAGCAGAGGCTCGGACCCATCCCACAGCCCCTCCCCTCCTTAACCCTCTGAAAGCAATCTGATCTCTGGGCTTATTGCTTCAGAAATGGAATGTCTATCTTCCTTTGCCTCATTTATAAACTAAATGAATGGTTTTCAGTTGTTGATCACCCTGTGAGAAAAAAAAGCACTCTGTCCATTTTGCAGCAATTAAGAGTGGTAATTTCTCCAGGGCCATTTGTTGCCCCCTTTCGTTTTTTTACTGAAAGGGCAGCAGTGTGACCTCTCTGCCGGTGCCCTCTGTGAGTCCCTGAGGACTCGCAGATGAGACAGCCCTCCAAGGACATGCTCCATTTTGACAGCAATTTTCTCACTGTGGCTGCCCTGGCTGCAGGCTAAATTACCCATGAGATCAATAACCCCCAAATGACAGTCTCTCCAGACACCCTCCTTGGAGGTGTGTGACAGGGTGTGAGCAACAGAGGCTGGAGGTGACTGGCCCTGACCCACTGTCCAGACGTCAGACTCTGTTCCAGGAGGGTTGGGAACCTAAGCAGGCGTTGCTTAGGCCTTGAGACAGAAGCAATGAGTAAATTCTTGCCAGAAACACATGCACGTTTTAACATAAGAAGACAAGTGACAGTTTAACAATAATTAGAGTAGATCTGAAGTATGGAATATCAGTAGCCTCTAAAAGTGTTTGTGAAGAGGTGTGTGCGCGTGTGGATGGGGACACATGTGTGCGCGCATGCAGACACACATACCTGCACACAGGCAGAGGCCAGAGGATGACACTGAGTGTCCTGCCCCATCACTTTCCCTCCCTTATTCCCTTGAGACAAGGTTTCTCACTGAACTTGGAGCTGAACTAGTTGCCAACAAACCCTGCCAGCCATCCTCCTGTCTCCACCTCAGTCCTAGGTTTACAGGTGCACAGCCATGCCCAGCGTTTTCTGTGAATGCTGGGGATTTGAACTCAGGTCCTCATGCTTGCACAGAAAGCATTCTTGCCCACTGAGCATCCTCTCAGCCCTTTTTACAGTGCATTTTTATTGACAGTGATGCGCTAATGATGTAACATGAAGTGGAGAAAGCTGGGCCTGAACTCACTTTACATACTGAGAAGGAAGTGTATTGCTGTGATTAGGTGCTTACATGGAGCCAAATTTCTGGTTTTTTTAGAGCTTTCTGCATTTTCCACAATGAAAGATAATCATTCCTATTATCAGCCAGCTAGCTCTTGTGATACGCACCTGTGAGAAACAGCACACAGGACTCCAGGAACCATTCTTCTCTGGTGGACTTCTAACTCTCTTAATGTATTTTTGTCTCATTCTTCTCCTGAAACAGACAAATTCAAACTAATTCCCAAAGAAATGCTTTCCCTGCATGGTATCTGTACAGAAAACTAGGTCACTCACAGGAGCACTGAAGGCTGAGAAGAGAAGTTCTCTATCCTCAAAGAACTAAAGAAAGCCTTTGACCACCAAGGTGGGCACTTGAGAAAGGAGCCAGTCCCTGCTAGCTTATACACCTGCTTGGACTTCACATCCAACCCCAGGGAATTAAAAACCCACTTCGAGCAAGACTTTTCTCTTTCTTACTTCAACTCTTAAAAGCACCACTAATGATAAGTCTGCTATCCATCCCCTCCCTTTAATCCCAACTATCTTCTACTGCACATCAGTTGACAGCCAGAATGTTAGACAATTAGCATCCTGAGTCCATTCCATGACCCTCCAGTCACTCACCAGATATGCAACCTCATGAGCAGAGGCTGAGCTTCCAGTGTGAACTTTCCACACCAATGTTATCTGAGAAACAACAAACTTAAGTAGACTCTTCTTGCTGAGCCTTCTGAGGGCTGCTAATGCCAACGGGGGATATCTAGTGTTTACTAAATATTTAACCACAGAAATCTCTTCTCTTCTCTTGAGACTCTAAAGTTCTAAGGGGACCAGATTGGGGAGTAAGTTGGAAGGGGCTGCATCTGCTTGTGAGGTTTCAAAGGGACCAGCCAAATTTATCTGCATGAAGAGGAAATGTGAGAATCCACTCATTTTAATGATTAGCTATAGTGTTAAAAATGCTCAAAATAAAACATGTTCTTGGAAGCGCTTGTATGTGTGCACACACACAGCAGAAGGCTCTTTGCAGATGAGAGTGAACCAAGTCTGATTCATCTTTGAAGCATGATTAGCATAAACTCAGAGAGAAATATTGGGGTTCAACCTGAAGACTTGAAAAGCAAAGCAACTTTTACCTCAACCTCAGTCTGAAAATGGCAATCCTACCTTGAGGAATCTCGGAATGAGACTGTGTGAAAGCTGTCTTCTCCCATCTTATAATCCTCTCTAGGGCTGAGATTAAAGACATGTACCACTGGGATTAAAGGCATGCATCACCCAGTTTCTATGGCGACTAGTGTGGCTACTGGGATTAAAGGTGTATGTCATCGCTGCCGGGGATGTAAGACTGGCCAGTGTGGCTGTTTTACTTTCCCGATCCCCAGGCAAGCTTTATTTATTAAAATACAATTGAAATGCCACTACACATCTTGACATTAATGGCACCTACCACGGTGTCTAGCAAAGTAGCCATAGTTAGGTGTTGATGTGATCCTCTGCGGAACTGGTGTGTGGAAGGTAGGGTTGCTCTCAATAACTAGTAATATCCTGCTACCTTCCAACAGAACAGGAAGAGTCTGGAACTAGATGAGAAGTTACAGAAAATCCTTCAAACACCATAAATATTTCCAAGCCAATGAGTTCTGCGGTGAACTTAAACAATGAAAATTCTCCTTTGTCTTCCAACTGCCCATTCAGCCATGCTGCAACAAGCTAGGAAGGAAGGATCAAGGGAGGGAGGAGGGAGGAGGGAGAGGAGGAGGGAGGAGAGGAAGGAGGAAGAAGGAAGGGAAGAAAGAAAGGAAGGAGCAGAAAAAGCAAAGCTCGTCTTTTCACATTAAAATATTAGCCATGGAGGCTGGAGAGACAGTTCGGTAGTTAAAAGCACAGGCTGCTCTTCCAGAGAATGCAGGTTAGAGTCCCAGCACCCACATGGAGGCTCACAACTGTCTGTAATTCCAGTCCCATGTGATCAGACACCCTCTCTGACCTCCACAGGCACCAGGCATAGGAAAAAAACATGCAGGGTAAGCACCCATATACATGAAAAAGTAAATTAGATTTAAAAGACAGTGGTCACTAAGTTCTGAGATACTATAGTGTCCAAACCAGTGTGTTAGTTGGCTAGATCTAGGCTCTATAACCTGTGGGTTTTTAACACTAAGACTGAGACTTTGAAAAGCATGAAATTAGACCTCCAAAGCAGAGAACCAGCTCAGATGACTGTCCAAGCAGCAGTGAGTAACCAATTTCAAAAAAAATCAATCAAGGAAAGCAAATATCAAAATATCCAACCTCACCGACCAAGTGAATATTCATGTCACAAAAGAATTCTTAGCTACATAAAATGTAAAAAGAGATTACTTTCTAAAACAAAACTCTGTATGTGAACCAAAACCCAACATAAGGAATATTTCCTTTTTCCATAAATATATATATATATGTTGTAATGTATAAAGTACATGATATATAAATCTGCATGTGTATTCTTTAAGCATATTTATATGGCTATTTCCTATAATCTACCTCGGGACATTCCTCCTGATATTTCCCTACAAACACAGCATTGCTAAGGCCACTTACAATTGTAAAGAGAGCAAAATTTCCCACTTGTTTTTCTTGCTTAAGTTTTCCCTTGAAAGTTTCATACGTCCAAGAAAAAAGAGCATAAACTAGTTCTCAACCCATAGACCAACAAACACAAGCATCTTTCTCCATGCTGGCTTTCACATTCTTGCCCTCCCTCTGAGACTTCAAAGTGGAGAATGAGGCTTGACCGTGAGCAGAAGCCATTCCGGCTTCCGGTGATCAACATGCATTCTCCAAGCCCATCGTCAAAGAAACCGAAACCGAAACGGTCAAAGAAATCAAAAAGAACTTCCTGGCCTGGAAGAGATGTACACCTGTCTCCTGCTAAGGCTTCCTGAGAAGTCACGGTCTTTTCATCCATCTCACACTGGGTCACCGTGGTCCCCTGAAACTTGATGGGTGGAGTTTTCAGACGTTTCATTTCGTTTTATCCCCAGGCCCTTTTCTTCTCCTTGACTCACGTTGACAGTTTAAAGAGAATGGATTCTACGCGAAATTCTTCCAGGGCAAAATTATTCACAGTTCTTAAGTAAAAAGTGAATTTTATGACAGTCTGATTGTGCAATTTGCTGAGGTTGGAGCCAGCAACTGGAATTATTTTCAGTGACAGATGCATCAGACGTCAATTCTCCCAGTTTCACGGCTCTAATGCTGTTTACGTTTGGAGTAACTGTATATGTCTGGCCCACAGATATTTTGGTCAAGACCCAAAATGGAGACAACAGAGACCTTGGCTCTGGTATATGCCCATCAGACTCTACCAGACTTCAGTCTTGTAAATCTCGGCTTATATAAGCTACTGTTTTGCTCTTGAACGTCTGTGAAGAATTTATATTATATTCCTGCCCTTTTGGATTATTTAATTTATCTGCCCTTTATTTTCTTTTAAGCTGTCTTGACCAAATCCATACAAATAGGGGAGAGTCCACATTAAAATTCACATGCCAAAGATCATTTTGTAATTTTGTTGTTTGGGAGGTCAAGTGTTTCAATGTCCACATGCGCCATGAAAAGATTCCTAGTTCAGGCAAGTTAGCAATGCACTGTCTCACAAAGGTGCCTTTGTGTGTATGGTGCATGTAGCTAAATTCCACTCTCAGTGAAATTCCAACGTGTACTCTTGTTGTGTGTGTGTGTGTGTGTGTGTGTGTGCCTGTATGTAAGCCAGAGAACAATAATCTTGGCTATTGTTCCTCAAGTGTTGCCCACCATTTTCATTTCCAAACTCACTAAGTAGGTTATGCAACTGCTGACTGTCCAGCAAATCCCAGGGATCATCTTGTTTTCCCATCTTCCCAGCATGTGCCACTGCACCTGACTTTTTACATGAGGACTGGGGATGGAATTCAGGTCTCCATCCACACATGCCCAACACTTTATTGACGGAGCCATCGTCCCAATCCCAAGTGCATATTAAGCCCTCATGTTGTGTATTGGGTCTCTAGCTGTAACTTTGTGCCCTTTGACTTCCTTCTTTGGATTCCCTTTGCCCCTTCTCCACCAGCTGCTGCCCCTCCCCTCCTGAGTCTTTCCATGGCCACTGCTGCTCCCTCTCTATCCCTGAAGACACACAGTTTGTCCTGATAACCAGGCCATACAGCATTTACTGTTCTGTGGTGGTTTCATTTACTGCAATGTCCCCTAAATTCATCCATGTTTTCACAAACAGCAATCTCCTTTACTCATAGGTTGAATAGTATGAGTAAAAAAAACACATTTTTTATTTATTTATTTATTTTGCCCATTCACCTTGTGGTGGTTTTGAATAACAATGGGCCCCCATGGGCTCATATATTTAAATACTTAGTCACTAGGGACTGGAACTGTTTGAAAGGATCAGAGTTAGGAGGTGTGGTCGTGTTGGAGGAGGTGTGTCACTGGGTCTGGGCTTTGAGATTTCAAAAGCTCATGCCAGGGCCAGTCTGTATCTCTCTGCCTACAGATCAGGATGAGCGCTCAGCTACTGCATGCCACCATGCCCCCCACCATGATAATAATAAACTAAACCTCTGAAACTGTAAGCAAGCCTCCAATTAAATGCTTTCTCTCATAAGAGTTGCCTTGGTAATGGTGGCTCTTCCCAGGAATAGAACAGTAACTAAGATACACCTATCAACAGGCTAATAGGCTCTCTCATATTTTTGTTGTGGCATATAACACCGCAATAGAAAAAAAAGAGTGTCTTTATGAGGTGGAAATTCCATTTCCTTTGTGTATATAAAGAGAAAGGGTCTTCACTACCAAGTAAAGAGGCCAAACTGGGAAGACACAAAGCCTTTCTTCATTCACACATCATCAGGAAGCTAGTTAGAAACACAGAATCCCAAGCCCCCAGCACCTGGGGCTTATTCAGTCAGAATCCACATGGTAACAATTCCCCAGAATTCCCGAGCAGAATCAAATGTGTGTTACATGCAATGAATCCTATTATAGCCGCTTGATTGGTACATGGCTTCCATCAAAGCATGTGGGTTCTGATGCTTAATCAGAAAGACTATGTACACGTATTTGTCTCTTACAGCATGGCACTGGGTTACATACAGCCAGGTTTTCAGAGAATTCTAACTCTTGGTATGTTCCATTCTACCTAAACACAACAAATGTGACAAAACTAAACCTGGATCCAGAGAAGCCACTTGAATTGCTGGCAGCCACACAGCACTTCAGTACAAAGCAAGGAAAGCCAGTCCTGCTCACTGGGTCAGGTCCTGTGTCTAACATCATGCTGATTCCCACAGGGTGAGTCAAAAGTGGACCCCTATAACAGAAACAGGGCTGATCTGGCCCAAGTGATGGCTCCATCTTACTGATTCATTCATTCTCTGTATCTTTTCTCATTTAATCTTGACAATGTAATTGTGGTCCCAATCAGACTATTACCCATACTTTGAAGACCAACGCTTGAAGTAAGTGACGTCCCTCAGCTCATGCACTGAAGAGCAACGTCCACTCTGTGAGAGTCACTGGTTCTGCATCATTGATCCAACACTTTCTCTGAGGCACTAGCTCATTCTCCACTTCCCTTCCGCTACAACGCCAAGCATTCTGGCTGATAAAATTGATTGTAACTTATTCTAGGGATGTACACAGCTTTTCTAATGGAACATGCCCTCATGGCCTACTTCCCTCATGATTCCCGCCAGATGCTAGCATCAGGGAATGTAAGCTGAAGTAAATCACCCTAAGGAAATTTGCCATTCTGGTGAATCCATTATTCCGTATTTCCAGGCAAAGAGCCACCTCAGCCTCACTTGAGGCAATTGTTCATCACATCAACGGCAAGTAGAAGCCGTGATTCTTATTTTCTTTGCATGTCATACAGATGGAAACAGTCCACATCTGGCAATATCAAATTTGTCTTCATAGGAATTCCTCTTCATATTTAAGACTCACATAAAACAGGCCTCAGGGGGGTCATGCAAAAGGGAGGACAGAATAACTCTGGAGGAGTAGAGAGGGAGGGAGGGAGGTGAACTCCTAAATCAGACAATTCACAAGGGTTTGCTCCAGGGAATATTAAGAAACAGTCCAGTGACTGGGACATGGTTGAAAAACGGCATCTGGTAGCAGATCTGGTATAAATCCCACATCCTAATAAAAGTCTTTGTCACACTCCCTGGCTCTTTCATGAATAATCCTGACATCTATAAAATCCACACATATTAAGCCAGGAGCTTACTTTCAGCCATTGGCAATCTGGATTTTGATACAAAAAAACGAACACTGTGTTACAGATTAACAGCATACGATGTTCCAGTGTTCATCACAAGCGATTACACAAAAATTCTCTGATGACCTCAATTATGATTTCTACGTCTAAAACCATAAAAGGGGTTCTGTGGGTTTAGAACATAACTGAATATTTTCCCACATGCAACAGGATCTTTCAAGACCTAGCACGTACTCAAATCTCTTCCAGGTGATCAAAATTTAATCACTTCTGCCTCCCAGGAGGGTTACACCTCAGCTCACTCTCATCCTAATGCTTAGAAAAACCTGGCCTTCCTGTTTGAGAAATCTCTTTTGAGGGCCATGGTTACCTTACTACCAAAGTGGGAAGCATCAATGGTCATTACTTTACCTAAGACCTAAAAAATCCATATGTGTGTTCATAGAGCATATATCACATGTCTGTAGTAGGAGGCCACTTGTTTGTTCCTGGCTGCTCAGCCCCGAAATAACCACATAGAAACCATATTATTTGCAATACTGTTTGGCCAATAGCTTAAACGTATTTCTGGCTAACTCATATTTTAAATTAACCCATCTGCATTAATCTGTATATTGCCTCGTGGCTGTGGCTTACCAGGGAAAGTTCCAGTGTCTGTCTCCAGCTAGGCTACATAGATTCTCTTCATTCTGCCTTCTTTCTCCCAGCATTCAGTTTAGTTTTTCCTACCTAGCTCTGCTCTACCCTATAACAGGTCCAAAACAGCTTCTTTATTAGTCAATGGTATTCACAGCATACAGAGGGGAATCCCACATCACCTATCTGCAAAAACTGAGAGCAATGTACAACCCTTGCATAAACCCCCTTCACAGAAACAGCATGCACAGCACATTTACTCTCCAGAAG
>LOJH01057507.1:1020-12273 GCA_001685095.1 Ellobius talpinus | reverse complement strand
GCTCACATGAACTCACAGAGCGTGAAGCAGCAAGCACAGGGCATGCACAGCTTAGCACCAAGTCCTCTGTCTACATATTATATATTATAATGAGTAGGTCTCAAGTGCCTGCTGTTGAGGTTGTTTTCCTTCTCTTAGTTTGCCTTCTCCATCATCAATATTATGTTTTTTGCATTATTTAATTTTTTTATTTTGTCATGTTTGGTTTTTATCTTTTTGAAGACTGTATGTATCTAATGAGAGGCAGAAAGATGGTAGATCTGAAGGGGAGGATATGATAGAAGGAGAAGAAGGAGGAGAACCTTCAGTCTGGATATAATTTATGAGAAAAGATTTCATTTTCAATAAAAGGATAAAATGTAAAAGACATTCAGAATTTCAGTCAAAACAAAAACCAAAAAAGATTCAAAGGAGAGCCTGCTAGGATTGCTCTCTGGCCTACTACAAGACAGGATACATACAAGAGGGAAATATATCAAATAAGTTAAAATATCAAATGTGTTACCAATGGGAAATATCAAATGTTTTAAAATACCCAGATATTTGGGGATAGTGAAAGGAAAAAAGACAGAAGAAACATGAGAGACACACTCATACACAGAAACACAAAGACACACACCCAGAGAGAGAAGAGAGGGATGGGAGAGGCAGAGAGAATTAATAACCATCTTAAGATTCCAAGTAATCAAAATAACTTGTTTAGAAAAACATAATAGTTAGTCAACACAAAACACACTCCTTTGTTGTTACATGGGAAGTGTTATTTGGTTTTATTTTCTTTTGTTTTCTTCTTATCATACTAAGTTTTTTTTGTTCTTATTTGTTCTGAGTTTTGTTTTTGTTTGCTTGCTTATTTTAAGAGAGAGATAGAGAAAGAATCAAGTTGACTGATAGGGAGTGAGTGGAGAGTTGAGAAGGCAAAAATGTGATCAAACATATTTTATGAAAAATATTTAAATAAAAGGAAAAATTTTGCTGGGCTATGGTGGCAAATGCCTTTAATCCCAACACTAGAGAGACAGAGGCAGGTAGGTCTCTGTAGGTTCAAGGTCAGCCTGATCTGCAGAGCAAGTTCCACCATAGATTCCAAAGCTATACAGAGAAGCCCGTCTCAAAAAACCAAAACAAAAAAGGAAAAAAATAAAGCTATATGCAACCATATTATTGATATTTCATGAATGTAGTATACATACATATATAAGAGGTAACCTAACCCTCTGGATCCTCCAAAATTTCTGCCTTGTCTTGATCAATGTTCCTTGATCCTTTTATATATAGGAGTTATGTGGTAGATGTATCAATTGTGCTCGGTAATCCACAGTCAGTGGTTGTCTAAACAAGGCCAGGATAATGACAATACCAATTTACCCTAAAACATAGATGGAGACATTTTCATGAGCTCCCACCCTCAGAGGAAGAGCCACAGAGCCACAGGCAATTAATGGTAAGAGAAAGGAAATAGCTTTGCTTCAGGGATAAACCCCTTTTAAATTATCTAGTCCCAAGTGGGGTTATGTACCTTAAGTACACACAAATGACCTCCACTAAATGTATCCATTAGCAAATCCGCATACCTTTGGCTCATAAGTATGTTAAAATATGGATTTTAAAATCTGCTATTTCAATTTATGACTTACGATTCTTGAACAGTCTTGAAATAAATTTAGACAGGCACTACAGTTTCTGTTTTGGACCTAAAAACTCTTCCGACATTTTTTATTGCATTTGTTAAAAATTATCCTTCTTAAATTTGACAAGCATAAAGTCAAAATACTAATGAACTCTGAATGCTTTAAGAATGCTATATGGCCTATATTAATGTATATTCAGCCTATATTTAATTATTTATTTTAAAATAAATATTCACATCCAGCTCATTTGCATACAGTTTTGGTTCCATCTTCAATAAATTCTTAATCGCATATACCAAAACCTGTTTAAAATCAATATATTTATTATAATACTGGTTAATGTTTCCTTCTTATGACTATTCCATTGCTACCTAAACATTCCTGGAGCAAAGAGGTTTGTGAGCAGCAAAGGTATAGGAAGCCCTGATCTACATGGGAAGTAGAAAAAGACTAGATCTCCTGAGTAAATTGGGAGCATGGGAATTATGGGAGAGGGTAGAAGAGTAGGAGGAAGGAAAGGAGGGGAGGGAATAAAAATATATAGCTCAATAAAAACAATAAAAATGAGAAAAAAAGAAATCCTGACATATAGTCCCTATAGTATACAAAAGTACACATTTCTCTCTGCCCACCTAACTTAGTGCTATTAGGAAACCTTCCTCATCCGTTTTCAGATTACTCAGAGTTTCTAATAACCATACAAATTTTAAAGAGTATTAAATACACATCTATTGAATTTAAACAAACTTGTCGTTATTTGAACATTGTTCTTATATTTCTTTTTGTGTGATTCTAGGCTAGTTCAAAACTATGTGACCTAAACTGGCCTTCAGTTCCTTTCAATCCTATGCTGATTACTTGGACTACCGATTTGTATCATCATGCTTAGACTTTATTTTCTTACTTTTAACAATGACATTTTCAGTTTTAAGCACAATGAATAAATTGCTACTTTGTGATTTTTATCATCATTATAACACATTGTCTTGAGAAATTAAGCAAAAAGTAATTTGAGTATTGTGCCTTTCTTTGATTACCATACCTAACTGTCTAGGAACACACTAGCCAAGTGCTCTGTTACTGAAATGTATTCCCAACCCTTTTACCTTATATTCTAATCATCACATAAAATTCTGCAAATATATGGATGAATAATACTGATGTATATTTACAAACAATTGTAATCCCCTTTTTATTGTTTTATTACTCCATCTATGAATTAATGGAAGAGTTGTTTGCAGATTTTATAGTAGCAGGCTGCCTTATATCTTTCCATTTCTGTTATCATATATAAACTGATAGTTGCTCTCAATGAGTTTACCTTTATTCTTCCTGTAGCATTGTTGCTAATGACTTGGTGAAATACACTATTAAAACACATGAAAACAGTATATTTATTCCCTTGGGGCTTCCCAAATATCTTCCTTGAATGTCTGTTGATGTTCAGACTCCATTTAAATCTGGGGGATCACTAGGGAATATTCAAAGAGCTTATATTCCAACACGTTACATACTCACAGATAAATTTCTAAATACATAGGGTCCACTAAACCAAAGCCAGACATATAAACTCTTCAAACAGACTGATGACAAGCAATAATTTTGAATAGTAAATTTAATGCATTGGATGAATGGCAAAGTTAGAATCTGTGAAATGTGTAAATGTGTAAGAAATATCCAACAGTAACACATACATTCATCTATAAAAATGAACAAGAAGGAATACTATCAAATTCTCTCGACAAAGGCCAGTATAACCCTTATATCAAAATAAAATATTAATAGAGCAACAATATAATAAGAAAAACTTACACTAATCTTTCTTAAAAACACAGTTGCAAAAAATTTCAACAGTTCTCACAACAAAAACAAGAGCAAAACTCACACTAAATGGTGGGGTGGACATGGCAATTCATCCACAATCCCTTCTTTAAGTGATAACTCTCAAGAGAAACTTAGAGAAACGGGATCTCCTGATCAGTCTGGCTGTCAAGTCTAGCCATATGCATAAAGCTCTTGTTCTGATTGACAAATACTGCTTCAAAAAGAAAAAAGAGAAAAGGAATCATGCAATATTCTATTATCAACTTATGACCCTTCAACCATATAACACACACATACATACATACATAAATACATACATACATACACACACAAATGAAAGGAGAAAAAAATTTAAAATCTCAATAAAAAGCTTACAATTGAAATTCAAAATCCCATTAATACATCACAACCAAAATGATTTCATATAAAAATGCAAGTTTCATTCAACATATTTCATTCAATACAGACTGAAAAATAGAAATTGCATGATCATCTCAAAAAATGTAGAAAGGCATTAAACAAATTTAAACAATACTTCATTAAAAAGTCCTAGAGAAGCAAGGCATAGATGGTACCTATCTCAATATAAAGGCTATAAATGACAAATCTAAATGATAAAAATTGAAACCATGTACTTTAACGTCTGAACTGGGACAAGCTGTTCATTCTTACCACAATTACTCAAGGTAGTGCTCAAAGTCAATGTAGTGTGCTATAGCTGATAAATGAAAGAATATAAGAGGAGTAGTAATTTGAAATAAAGAATTAAAATTATATGTATTTAAAGAGGACATGTTTTTATTAAGGGACCCTATTGACTAAACTAGAATTTTTAAAAATATTTTAAATCTAATAATTACTTTCATTAAAGTGATAAGCTAAAAAATCAACATACAAAATCTGTAATTTTATTATATCAATAATGAGCATGGTAGTAATATTATGAGAAAAATACGTCATTCACAGTAACTTAAACTTTTCAAGGAATGAACTAAATAGCTGCATTCATAAATTACACTGTTGTTACATTTATCTGACCCAAGAGCAATGTGTTTGTTTTTACAAGTTTGTTATGATAATCATTTACTGAAAGTAGTAAATAAAGGTTGAAATAGTATTATGAAGTGAATGCTCATTAATGTTGAAGGGAAATACAATAAGGCTTGCAGTACTCTTGTTATCTGAATTTGTTAAGTTACTCAGAATCAGTGACTTAATCACTTGTAAAACCCTGTTAAAGATTTCTGAAAATTATCCTTCATTTCTTCCTAATGGAATACTTTCTGTTCTAGTCAAAAAATAAAGAGCAAAGCCCTTTGGTAGACAGAAGCACATAGACATAGATATGTTTACAAACACAAAAGACCATATTCTGGTAGACATACAATCAGACTCACCCAACAGACATATAGGAATGATGGAAGACAAAGAGAAAGCAAGGACAAAAGTAAAATTTTGGCTCTTCTTGATCAATTGACATCATTGGGGAAGTACTTTGATTATTTCTTTTTAACAAGTCCTCAGAAAGTTATTGGTAAGTTAAAGCTTATTTTTAATGTGTTTCAAACAAATTGTATTGGTGAATTTTTGTGAGGAATCTCATATACGCTAAATCTGAGCAAAAGCGATCTTATCACCTGTCTCCAAATTACACTGAAGAGCAACAGTAATAAAGACAGGAAGTTTCTGGCACAAAAAACAGAAAGACAGGCAAAGGAACATAATGAAAGATTCATCTATGGAAACCTTTTTTTCTGGCAAAGTTGTCAAAAGTAAACACTGGGGAAAGCATATTCAATATATAGTGCAAGAAAAATTAAGTGTGTCCATACTGAAGAATGAAATCAGGTCCTTTTTTCTCACTATGCACAAAATCAAATAAATAAAATCAAATATCTTAATTTGAAATAAAAGTTGTTAAAGAAACACAGGGAAAATTCTATGTTGTAGGTATGGGAAAGAAGTTTCCCATAGAACCCCCATAATGAAAGTTATAGCCCATTGGGCTGACAAATTGACTGCATGGTATTGGGAAGCGTCTGTAGATCAGACGATATTATCAACAAATGGACAATAAGCCTTAGAAAAAGGAGAAAAATTACCAGGCTTACTTCAGACAAGGAGTTACTATCCAAAATATATTCCATAAAACTATAAAAATTATCTTCCAATTAAAAATAAACAAACCAAAAAATTCAAACTGATGATCAATTCAGAGGCCAATAAACTAGCAGACAACACATACATAAAGAAATACACACAGTCTCTCTATATATGTATACACATACATATAGATAATTCTAAGAGTTTTTTATTAACTATAACCACTGTACAATAAATCTCTTGATTTTATTTCCCCTAACTTCAATATTATACTCTTCGGCTATCATCTAGTCTCTTTCCTACCATTGAAACCTCTATGACTCCATGCTACCCTTGGTTTCTACAACATTTTTAGATTAAATTTATAGCTTTTTTCACTTAGGATAATGTCTTCCAGGTCCATCTACATTGTTGAGCATGACAAAATCTTTGTTTTAAATATTGGAATAGCATTATGTTACATATATAGACAATATTTTTCTTTTATTAATATTTATTATTATTTTGGAATTTGACACCATGAACCCCAATCATACTCACTTCTCAGTCCTCCCAAGACCATCCTTCTTGTGACACTCCCCTAAAAAAGACGAGGAGGAGGAAGAAGAACAAAAATACAAGTCTAATTTGTGTTGCCCATATATTAGAGCATGATCAAACTATCAGTGACTATCTCCTTAAATAAAACTGAGTCTTTCCCCCACTAGGACCTCCACTAGAAGCCATAAATTGTGGAGAGCTACACTTTAGCATCCTTATAACAATTTCTAAGAGATCAAAATAATCTAAATGTCAGGACAGGCATGGTGGCACTTAACTTTAATTCCAGTACTTAGGAGCATAAGCAAGGTGAAAATCCAAAAATATCATGGTAAACATACTGAATTTTAGGTAGCAGTGGTACACAAGAAGACCCTATCTCAAAAACAATCTGGAAATAGTATTCCAATGAGAGCCAGTTCCTTCATTCTTGGATACGTACTGTAAGAACTGTATATACCACCACAAGATACCTACTTAAGCATGATTATTTATTGTTATTATTTTTACAACAGAAGGAAGCATAATTAGTCTAAATGTCCTACAGATAAATGTAAGAAACTGCTTTACATGTAGGCATATATATATATATATAATTGAGCTTTAAAGAAAAAATAGAATTATGAAAAATTTCCAAAAATGAATGAACCTGGAAAATGTTACATTTCATGAAGTAACCCAGTTCCAGGAAGAGGAACACTTCTTGGTTTCTGCACATAAATACTAACAATCAATTTTACATATGGGTGAAGAAAATAAAGAATGTAAGGACCAGGTGAAAGGTTAGGAAACATGGAGCTTGTGTAGATATCATGAATGACTTAAGATGGTCACTACCAGTTATCTGGCAATTGTGAGTAAACAATAAATGTCACTGCCTTACAGCTCCTTATATAATGAGTTTTGTCATGATGCAACGTTTGGATTACTTTGCAAAATTTCTTCAATTTCAAGGGCACACAGTTAATCTATCAGGAAAGAATAAAGCAGTCTATCTGCCTGTGTCCCTGAATCTTAAAACTTTTTGGCCCCATGTAAACTGCCAACCCTCTTCCCAGAGTCAGTCCCACAGTATGTAATTATGTAGAACCAAGTGTAGGTAAGATGGTTTCTGAGTGAAGAAGTGAAAAAAATCTCATTTATTTTCTTTCTCTATAGTATAATAGATGATAATCAAGAACACAAAGGGATTATTAAAGGGAGATTGTAAATATATATTGGGAAGCAATATTTGTTTTTTCAAAGTACAGTGATGTAAAATTTATGTTATTTAGTTTTCTAGCATTGGGATAACAATTCATCTGTATATTTTCTTACAATAACTTTTTCTGGTCACTGATAATAGTTTAAGCAAAACAAAATCAAGCACAGAAGAAAGTTTAAAGGAAGGGAGGGAAATAAAGCAGAAAAGAGGAAATTAGAGAAGGAAGAAAAAAATAAGAAAAGGAAGGAGGAAAGATAGACAGAAACAGTGGACAGCACTTTCTTATAAATTATCAGTGTCCACAAGTTTCTATAAGCCTATTCTACATTGTCCCAGGCATTGCTACTAGACATTTCACACTTGTCCTGCCACTGAAGCCTCACAGCAACACTGCTCAGTAGACCCTGAAATTAGTGAAGGAGAGGGGAGACTGACAGCCAGTCAGATCATGACCAACAAATATAGCAACTAGGAGCAGCTTTGCCCCTATGAGAGAAATAAGGTTGGGGAAATATTAAAGTAGTGGGACTGTCTCAGTTTCATGGCAAATGGCTCTTTGTAACTCGTGGCAGCCTGAGTTTGAAACCTAAAAATTGAAAGCAGAAAATCCATATTTCAGAAAAATGACTTTTCTCAGGTAAAGGAAATGGACCAGATGTTTAGTGCATAAACCAACAGGTTTCTATTTTTATTTCTTGTGTTTTGAATTTAAAGTGTTTCGTACAAGCTCCTATGCTAACATACTTAAATCATTACTTTGTATAGGTTTCAATTTTAATTAATCATTATTTATAGGTATACATTCTTTTATCTTATTTTTTCCATAGCATTTGACAAATGAAATCAGGTATAAATGTATTTCTTTGACTTTTCATCCTAGTTATGCAATATTTTTGGTGAAACACAACTTTTTGTCATCTGCACCAAAGAATTAGCTACTCCACCACAGAAGAGACCTTTCATCAAAATGTAAAGATTTAGCTTCTCTTCAATTAAAAAAAAAACAAAAAAACAACTGGACATTAAGAATTTTTATACTGGAAGTCAAAGAAAACACAAAGAACTCCCATATTCATATCATTAATAAAATGAAAAAAAAACAAACAAATAAAAAACCTTTAACAGCTTTAGGATTCAGTCTGTAGTTTATATTCCTGGGTGCTGCTGACACAATTACTGTGATGTCATTATTAGAGACACAAAACATCCAAATGGGTTTTAATGCTATAAATATGGTTAGTTCTTTGATTTATTAATTCTCTTTTTGAGAATTTATCAAATTTAAAAGCCTATAATTTAAAAATGTTTAGAAAAGTTAATGCAGAAATGTCTATTTCATCAGAAGACTTAAAAACACCCCAAATAACCCCTTAAAAGATATATAGCCATCCACTGAGATTGCTATGACCAACACTAATGAATGGCTGGTTTAAACATCACCCTCCAGAATGTCATCCCAAGCTGTTACCTGATATGCGCACATTTATCCAGAATGAGAAGGTCGATGGCAAGGTGCTGGTCAATTTTGTGTCATGGGAAAGTGTTTTCCGGTCTTTCAAATGGCTGTAGCCATACTGTACTTTTAATGAAAAGATGAGAGTAAGTACAAGATAATGTTCAATAGGGAGAATGCAAAATATACAGGTACTCTGATGCTTCATTTTAAGATGATAATAAATCTAATGGATGGAGCTCTACTCTAATGGCTTCACTTGACCCTCACTAACCAAACTAATATCCTATTGCTAAGTAAATCTCCACTGAGACTTAAGATCTGTATTAGTCAGGATTCTCTAGAGAAACAGGACTGACTGCCGTGCCTGCAAGGCCTGGAACCGAAACCTTGCGAAGGATGTCAGGATTGAATAAGCATACACCTCTCAAGCTGCTGGTAGAAGAATTCCTATATTGAACAGCACCACGGAGGTTTTATACCTCACACAGTCAGGTGGGCCAACAGGATAAGACCTCTTCGCCTGATCCTTGGTCAAGGCCAGGGCAATGCATACTCAGGAAGCAGGGTTGGTAAACAACTTTGACACAGCTCTCAGAAGCTCATCAAAAGGGCAAGAAAAGGTCACTAGCGGGGAAGAGCAGCTGGAGGCCAGGACTCCAAACGGTCCCAAAAACTGATAGAACACACACACACACATACACACAAAATGTATTAGAGAAGGTTAAAGACTGAGGTGTGACTCTAACAAAGATGCTTTTCACCAAATAGAAAGCCAAAGAATCCAGTAGTTATTCAGTCCAGAGGACTGGATATCTCAGGTGTTTTCAGCATACATCAGAATCCTTACGACGACGTAGGCTCTAAAACCAGTGAAGAAATGGAACTTTCCCCTGAGATTGAGGACAAGCAGGCAAAGAACAAGAACTTCCTTCCTCCATGTCTTTTATATAGGCAGCTACCAGAAGGTATGAAATAACAGCTTGGGTTTTAGTTAAACTCAGAGGTAATAAAATTAAAAATCAAAAATATCTGTAAGGTTTTGACATGGAAAATCTGGGGGAACAAAATGATTTAGGCCACAGCACAGTGATGGCAACAGAAGAATTTTTCCAGTTTACTAAAATGTTTTAAAGGATAAGAAATATTTAGAATATATTTTAAATGCAAAATATAAAAACACCCCCTGATATTTAACCTAGGTTAACTCTTAAAAGTCAAGTTGAGTGTGGGCCCCTAATGCTGAATATGCTGCTCACATAAAACAATACTGCTTACATAAACACAGGACTTAGATGATTCAGGCTGGATATGATAGGAAGTCCTCTTTCTTGCAAACTAACTTCCATTGTGCCAAAAGATACTATTCAAGCTGCCAAGGGAGGAAAGCGTTAACCACTTGCAGTACACATGGACCATGATGATACCAGCATGGCAAACTTAATGCATAAAGTGGAATAAGTGGTGCTCACATGTCGGTGGCACCCAAGAGCTGTATAATTTGACACAATGCCCAATTAGCTGGAGGTAAATAATGCCTATACTGGGAAACTTGCTTTCTGGACCTTAGGGAAATAAGATACTATGACCTCTTTGCTAGGCAAATACAAATATTTAAAACAGGGTAAATCTTATTCTTCTAGACACTTGTTTGCACCGCTACCATATTTCATCAAAGAAGTCTCATTTTTCAACCACTGGAGTATATCATAGGAAACACAATGCTACAAAATATAAAAATCAACATATTTGGAAATCCAAACCTCAAAAAATACTTCTACATTACATTCCTACATCTATGGCTCTGAGAACACCACAGAAGATTTTAAGAGCAAAAATCCCAGGAAGTCTGATGTGAAACAGTCTTAGAAATTGCTGAATAAACATGATGGGTACAATGGTAATACCAAATAATAGAGATTTTAGCATAGAAGGAGTAACACTTCGTAGAGTACCACCCTTAGACAAAGTCTATTTTTGGGAGAAGAAAACTTAGCATCATCTAGGGATAAGTTCCTTACTATTTGTCATTCTTAAAATCATACACAGACAAGCAAGAAACCATACTCAATAATTATTTATACATGATTTTTTATATATATTTTTGCATACACATGCATATATGCATATATGTATATATATAAAATAAAAGAAGGAAATTAACTTGAAAATGGTTGGGTCTGAGGTGAGTTTGTGGGAGAGTAGCTGGTGGAGTCGGGGTAGGGAACTGGAGGGAGGAAAGGAATGCAGATAATTGATGTAATTCTATTTCAATTAAAAATATATGAAACTAAATATGCAAAAATAGGAGAGGCATTTTAAAAGTTTTCATTTGAAAGTTTTTAAAGATACAATTAAAGTTTTCAAACTTATTCAATAATATTACTTAGGCTACATTATTTGTAGATTAAAAGCACAGTGATCTGATTATAAAACAACCATCATTTTGTTAAAAAGAACATGAATAGACAATATTTTCTTACTAGGAAATTTATACA